>VOMN01117220.1:0-10347 GCA_014899125.1 Orchestia grillus
CTGAATATCACAGGTGTTATTCATGTTATAAATGTTCAGTTGGATTTGTTATGCGAGTCAAGGAACTTGCTTCCAAGCATGAAGTTGGTTTTTGAAATACTACTTGTTATGATTACGCAGGAGTACGGTCCAGTAATTATGCTACGGTCGTGTTGAGGTGAATGAAAGTGTTTGAAGTTGACAAGGGAATTTTATAAGACCAGGTACAAAACGTTTTAATGCACAATTGTATGACGACATATATACGAGCCTGGGGATATAACTGAAAGAATAGTACCATAAAATTATAGTGCAGGTGATTCGGCGTTATTTTGGGGAAGCCGATTTGCCGAAATTCAATCTTCGAGTCTTCCGGGTGCTTAGCCGTATGGTCTGCGGAAAAAATATAGTGTGACCGTAACATGCTTCAATGTTATGATGACAAAAGTGGATAGTTTGTGCATAGTGTTTGAGCAATATCAGGTATCTGTGACAAAAAGGAAGTTCTGTGTATATCTTGCGTAGTGGAGGCTGTTTATTGATCTTCAACGGGTGTGAGAGGTGACCTTTCCCTGTCTTCTGCTACGACACGTCCAGCCTCCATAGGCTCTGGAACCGGTCTGTTGGAATGAAATATGACTGTTGATGAATGACTTTAAGATTGAGATGAAAAGCAATCGACGGTGGGAAAAGAGGTTGTGTTCTGCCATTGAAGAAGGTACGATAAGTCATTGCGGGGTTCGTTTGCTTCCGCATTGGGAGGGAGTTCATCTTCCCCTCTATTGCCGGTGCGTAAACTCCGATGAAGCGGTTGAGGGTGCAGGCGGGGTACTTCTGCTTCAAAGATTCTGAAGAGCGGCGCATCGGCGAGTTTTTCACGGGCTTCAAAGAACGTTATGTGAACCGATTTCGTTTGTCGTTCAGCAGATCTCTAGTACCATCCAGCAACGATGAATAGAGTTGCTTTTTCTTAGTTGAATTTCAGGGTGTTTCTGATGGATTCTCGTAATGGGCCTGTCGACAGCAGGAGCTGACCCTGAAAAGATGAGTTAACGATATGAACGAACGTAGGATTGCAGGTGCATATGATCTCGCAAGACATGTCAAGGAAAAGTAATGCTGACAATTCAGAAGGATTGATTGACGCCGAATCAAGGATGGAGCAACGTCAATCATCGAACTCAACTTAGTATGGTGTATCCGTTGGTTCGTGCAATATCAACATTCCAAGGTTATATGCATGGTTACCGCATGAGTATTTTTTAAATGAACAACGAACCCAAAGAGGGGCTCCTGAATGGAATGTTGACGATGTGTTTTGTTACTGAGATTAGGCAGGCGAGAGATTTTTCAGTTATCGCGTTATGCGATTCTGTTGACAGCGCCGGACATTGGGTCGTCTCGTCGTGATAGGAGTCGCAAAAAGCGCTGGGGCATCCCTTTATCAGTTTGCTGTATTGGAGACAAAGTTCATTGGTGGAGATTAAAAAAATCTTATTATGTCTTCATCCAAATCCAGGATTACGTTGCCTATTTTATACTTTTATTTATTTGAAGATGGTAACATAAGCTCGGACAGGTGAAGTAGGAGAATATTGAGAACTAGTCTTCCATTGTAAAATTATTCGTGAACCGTTATTTCTTGGCCATAAAAGCACTCCTTTTTGAAAGAAGTTGTGCCTTTTCCGTTTCGGTTTTCGTGGACGTCAAGAAATAGAAAGCTTCACCACTATAAGTTCACTGGAAAAGAGGTACAGTCATTAATTTCAAGGAATGGAATTGAAAGGTGTCTTGATTAGCTGAACTGGCCCATTTGATAAAGGAGATATTTACTAACACTGAAATGCGAAATTGTCATAGAATATTTGCCCTATTTTCTGTCATGGAACTCACCGACACAGGACGAGACGGTGGTATGTGAAGGGGGTTTTGTCAAAATTTGAGTACTTCAATTGTTCTGCGTTCGTCTTGGGGGCTTTGATGGAACTTATGTATAATGCAATCCATGGCGTTGTCTCTCAAAGTCTGTTGTGCCGCCAACTCCTGGAGCGTCACCTTCACGGTTTCATCTTGGAATGGGTACATGAGAGCCTCGTCCATTTTTGATGCATTGTCGAGTTCGTACATTTGTGAAAATATAAAATTAGAATAATGAAGCCGAGAAACGCAAGAATTTCAGTTCGGACGATAGGCGTGCAACAATGTCAAAGAGTATGCGTTTTCCATGATTTTGTGAAGAAGGTAAGTGGATTTATGTATACTGGGTGGAACAGTTTCTATGTAGTGTGTTGTGGCTAAGGGTTTAATTCCGAATTAGGACTAATGGGCTTGGCGTAATTGAAATGTGCGGTGAGCAAATAAGATGAAGTGTACAGTTGCTGAGGTGCCTAAGTGGTCAGAAGCGGGCGAGTTAAATTGGCGACAATCTGTCTGGAAAATGGTTATGGAGAGTTTACAGCAATAGACCATTGTAGAATCCTACATTAGTGTCTAGCACTAAATACGTTTGTGAAGCTTAGTGAAACTGCTGATAATTTAAGGCATGAATATGAACGAGATAAGTCTGTCAAATGAAGTGTGCTTTTACTGGAAAGGAATTTACGAAATGCAAGATAACCCTAGCAGTTGCGTCACATGAAGAAATGACTCCTGTAACATATTCGATGCATGAGAAACGTATGTGTGTCATCGTACAATTGATTGAAATTGCATCGTATAGTACAGAAAGCCATACACCACATGAAAGAGAAGCAACGTATCTCATGGAGATTGTAAGTACAGAAACATGCTTAAGCAGTTCGTAACGACGCTCATGAATTTATTTTCAGGAACATATTAGGGGAGAGATTTTTTTTCACTCTTTAATTGGCGATGAAAGAGCAGGTGCAGTAATCTTCAATTTCTGCTCGGCAGGTCCTACGCGGTAATGTACGACAAATGATTTATTAGGGTGTGGAATGGATAGAACAGAATAGCGACGATCAAGATGTTCTGGACTTACGCAAGTGTGGTAGTTTTGCGTCAAGAGGTGAGAGTTTATTTTGGGTGTAATATGTAGACTTTGCTTGAGGAACCTTATACTGGTATATGGAAGAAAATTTACACATAGGATTTGTTTGATGTAATGGTGACGAGAACGAACCTATTCCAACGAAGTTGTTTGTAACGAACGCGAAATAGGAGATTCAATGGAATTTGGAATGGTCGAAAGCATCGTATTTAAATGTACGTGATGTGTTCGCTTCTAAAATTGGATCACATGAGCAACAGTCGTGAACGTTTGTAGAGAATGCATGTAGGGTTTCAAGTTATGAAAGTCAAAGCAGCGAACGGAAATTACGCGGCGTAATAACTATGTTGGATACCTCAAGGTAGTCTATACTCGCTTCCGAATTGGTGGTTTACATTGTGAACGTGAGCGGAAAGTTGCCGATGTGCCAATATTATACGAGGGTAAAGTACGAGCAAGACGCTTAGTGCGTTCATGGGCTGAAGTTGATGAATATCGGTAACGAGGAATTGCGATCGTTCATAGGTAATGGGTCCTAATTGAGACTAGTAGTTCACAATAAACTGTTGGTCCTGACACCCCATGAAGTACAAGACCACCCGTATTAGTATACTATTATTAAAACCATTTGTTGTGGTAAAATTAGGCTTCGAAGTAATGCTGACAAAGCGCGATAGTTCAAGAACTAACAACTTACGGAATATGGTGGCCAGAACAGCGCGTATATGAGGCCTAAAAGAGAAACCTGAAGTGCTCTTCAGGTAGGAGGCACCGAACTCGTAGGTGTAGAGTGCCTAAAACTCTGTCATTCGTTGTGATGTTCGATGTAAATTTCAAGTTTGAAGAAACAAATCGCAAGAGGGGTATTCAATGTTGATGAACAATTTGCAGTACCTACATTAGTCACAATAAAGTAGTCTGATCGTATTATAACCTAATGTAGAAATGAGTTAACTCGCACACTTCTGCAATGTTTGACGAGCAGCGCTTCTGACTGACTTCTCTATCATAAAATAAAAGAACTCTAGTATAACACCTTCAGGGAAAGCTAGAACATCCAATAATCTAGTTAAGGCTTATTGATCTACGCGATGGAAAGTTAACATTTATCAAGTGCGAAAAATGGAAAAATGCACGTCAGAGACGGAAGATTTAATTAGGCCTTAGTTTTCACAACATCCAATTCAATACCCCGTGTTCGAAGTGACCGTGTTGCAAAGTTTGTTTCGCTGGCGAACTAAGCAATGTTAAGGTTGACTTGGGTTGAATTTGAAGAAAATTCATGACGGAGCTGGTGATCAAGTGTACGTGAGGATCGTACCGCGTTTTCGAAGGTGAACAAAGGGGAAATAAGACTAAGAATTTGAACTGAAGTTATTGACAGGGCAGAACTTAGAAAAGAAAATTCCTACGCTGAAAACTAGAAATGAAATGAAGGTGTTGAAAACATATAATCCTAATGAGAATCTCGTGCAAAATTTCGAACGTGATGGTACCGAGGATAAATTTGCATAATTCGTCAGTAACAATTGCGACAAAGAGCATTTAGTGATGGGTCCTTTTTCCAGAAGTGGTGTTCCCCAGGTTATTACGAGCATTAAAACTAGTGTGGAAGGAAAAAACACGAGTGCCAAAGTAAGGAAATAGGCATGAAGAGGAAAAAACGAAAGTGGGCTACAATAGTCCAGCCCCAAATGCATTGCTGAAAGTGAGGTAAATTGGCAGTGGGTTTTTGAGGACGCTAACCCACACAGATGGGGTTTATAAACGAAAGTAGTGGAACGCAATCGTGTGCAATTCTTCCAACGGCGCTAAGGTGTGCAAGATTCGTATTGAACTGTAGGTTCATTTAAAATGTAATACGTGTAGATTTTAGGCAGCACAAGAATCGTACGAGATCCGTCGGAGGTACAGGACGGTGAAAAAGGAAGGCATTTCAAAATGGGTCCCCATTTAGTCGCAGGGAGAAGGGACAGCAGAGCAACGAGGGATCGTAACGGAGGGACGTGCGCGTCGGTACGCGCTTGAAGCGCCCGTACACGCATGAAGCGTTACGGTGGCAGTTTGAACTTACGAATGAGATGGTAGCGTTTTAATAGTATGCATTTACAACGCATAGACTTACGGAGAACATCGGGTTTTAGATTATGGATGAAATTTCGGTGTTAGGGTATTGTAGTCTAGAAACTATTGAACGGAAGCGTTTGAGTAGAGAAACTGTCGATATAGAACGAGTACATGACGAATGTAAATATGCTTTCGAATGATATGATAGTCAAATTGAGAAAACATGGAGGATAGGTGAATATGCTTTAGGCAAACTAAGAATTTGCAAGAAAGATGTTGCATGGTTCAATGGATAGGGTTAAAGCGAAAAGTGGAAAGAAACTGCCAAGGAAGGTGCAAACTTCGGAAGAAAGACTTTAAAATGATCTTGAGATGTCCTGCGGGATTAATTCTGTGTATTTAATGGAATCGCGCTACCTAAAAGGCGTTCAGTGAATGTAATTTGTTGCTCAGCAACATGGGGAGAGATTCTTCGTGTTAACGGGGAATATGCGAAACCTACGAATATAATGTTGTACTATACCGAGCACGAATTGGTATCGCAGACGTTGGTGTCGCTGTCCAATGGGATTTAATAGGCTCTGAATTGTGAAGTTAGACTGACTACCCGTTCGAATACAAATAATAGATGGTGAAATTAGTTCTATTTTGCAAGTGGGGAACGTTGAAGGAGACTTAGGTTAAACGTGTTGTAGCTTAGCGCTGTTGAAAAACGAGCCATTGGACGGTAATAGTCAATTAAATACAGAAGGAAGTAGTTTTATAAAAATAGTACGCAAGTCATTACAACGCTTTTGAAAGGGATGGAAGTATCACATAACGGACCCATAGTTACTGGAATTGTAAATTACAAGCGATTGTCGATGTCAGATTGTACCAATGCCCTGTATTTGTTATGTAACGCATCATGGCTCGAAATTCACTTAGGATTAGTAATGACTTTTGTTGCGTGCATACATGCCGCGTTCACGAGAATTGAACAATAAGAATTTATACCAATGGCCATCATGAAATTGGTCAGTGACTTAAGAATGACACTTATGGTGCTTGAGAAGCAAAATCAAAGCTCATCACTTGGAAGGTACAATATGGAAGGACAAGTGACAGTAACGCATGTGTGAACCGAACAAGTGAACTTACAATGTCTATGTCAATGTATGAACCAAGTTGTGACACAAATGGTAGGACGTGAAGAAGGAAATTAGTTACTGAACAAGACCACCTATAACACCACAAGGACTAATCGAAGGAGACAAGCGATTCAAACACGAGTTAAGAAATATTGGCGAAGCTATCGATAGTTTGTAGTTTTCTATTACATTTGGTTCGAACTTGATTGCTCACAAATTTATGGACATTGGTTTAGTTTTCTACCGTCATTAAATGCCGCCTGAAGAATGGAGAAGTCAAATATCGTGGAAGAAAGGTTTGAAAACATAGAACACGTTCCCAGCGTTAGGCTCCTCTGTAGCGAAGTTGTGCCTATGTTAGGTTAGGTCTCAATTAGGCCAAGCGCACATGCATAGAGATGAAGGTGAGAAATAAGGAATCAAATTCGACACGAAAGAAAAGGTATCGAATGGCTAACTATCAAGCCGATGGTGATCTAATAGTTTTCCCCTGCACACCGCAGCCCAAAATACCTTGGAATAGACAAAGCTTTAGATCATAACCCAAGGCATCATGCGTGTCCCCTGAGAGTAACGAAAGAGATTAGCTATTCTCTCGAGGATTTACAAAACTGAAGATTTACACACTAGCCACAAGAGAAGTGGATCATCGATATGGATAGCTTGAAAGTACGCTAAGGCAGGTTATATAGAGTTTTACTCTAATGAATGGGAACTTTATTGTAGCCAATTGCACAGAAATAATAGCGGTGCTTTCAGGATGAAGTTGCGGTGTAAGTTAATTGATCATTTGTGGCACGGATCCATAAATTTGAAAGGTTACATAGGTTGGCGTTGACGATAAGTGGTGCGAGAAGGACCTTGCGTATTATTAATGGTATTATTAAAATACATTTGAGCAGCTGAAGAGAACAGTTTCTAAATCTCTAATGCGCTACCGATCATTGAGTTAGCACATTCTGGTAAAAAGATGAAAAGTTATAATGAAGAAATAATTCTCGACTATGAAGTTCAAAAATGCGATGGATGTAGTGTTCGACTGCTATTCGATTAGCGTTTTGACTATTACTATATTGAATTCCGAATGTAGTGCGAAAGAAATGGTGACGTATCACAATAATGCTAGAACCATACGGTAGCAATTGCTGTGAGTGCAAAGTCGTCTTATTTGGATCCACTAAACATTTTTTCACACATAAATACAAATACAAGCCGTGGAGAATGACAGCACTACAGTAATTATGTAATGTTTTTGAAATTATATGGCATCATGAGCGCAATAACGTCAGTTCGGTCACCTATACAGCAGTCACAAGAAAGAAGCCAATATAAATCAATATAGAACAAGTTTAATTGACGCGGAATATGCAGAATAAGACATTCTAGCTGAGAGGCACCTATGATGCATTTATTTAAGGGTATCTATAGGATAGTTGATTCATAGTGCTTTTACCGAAGGGCGGAGGCTAGGGGAGAGGTGGCACCTTATAACGCTACCAAAAAATTTTGTAAGCCTGCAGTAGCCGATAAAAAGATTTACTCCAGCAAATACCACGTGTCTACCTGGACTTGGCGTACGATGTGCTCCTGGGTCGCTGCCTTGGGCTTAAGACTCAAAACGCTAACGAGTCCTTGCACGCCAAGCTCTGGGCAAAATGCCTAAAAACGAAGTTCTCACATCTGTCCCGTGTCGACTTCGTCGCTCGTGATACGATCCTGAAACACAATTTTGGGCCTACGCATGGATCGCTCCTTGTGAGCGAGGATCTTTGCCTCTCCGTCCATCGCATGCCTTGAAAGGTTTTTTACGAGCAGAACGCCCACCCGTCCTGCGCGTACATAGCGTAGGGGAGCGGACGAAGACCACGCGGATAGCGCGCCCGGCTATGCCAGCAGTGCCTTTTGAGCATGGCACTCGTCACCATCCCCCATCCCTTTCCTGTACTACAGGCATGGCAACACGGGTTCTAATGGTAAGTACCCCTTCACTTTGACAACTTTTTTTTCAGATTGAACAGATATTGGTCGCAACAATTCAGTTCTTTCAACAATTCCAAATTCCATTGCATCTCCTACTTCACTTTCGTTTCACGCAACTTCGTTGAATTAGGTTCCTACTCGTCACCGTGACATCAAGCAAATCCTGTCTGTAGATCTTCCATACATCAGTATAAGGTTCCTCCGGCTAGTCCATAGTGTTACGCCCTGCTTAAACTCTCACCTCTTGACGCACAACTACCACACTTGACAAAGTCCAGAACTTTTCATTCCTCGCTATTCTGTTCTACACGTTCCACATCCTTAATAAATCATTTGTAGTATTAAGCCGCATATGACATGTGGAGCAGAAACTTATGATTCCTGTAACTGCTGTATTCATCGCCAATTCAAAAATGAAAAAGATCTCTCTAAAGTGGTGGGGAAAATAAAATCATGGGCGTTAAGAACTGCTTATGAATGTTTTTGTACTGCATGTAGCTCCTTACCTCTCTTCTATGTGGTGGATAGCTTTCCGTGCTATACGATGAAAATTCAATCATTTGTACGATTGCAGACATTAGGGTTCTCATGCGTCGAATATACTACTCAGGGCATTTCTTCATATGACGGAACTGCTATGGTTAACTTGCATTTCGTAGGTTCCTTTCCAGTGATTGCACACGTCATTTGACAGACAGTCACCGTATTAAAGTCTCAAATTATCAGCAGTTTCATTGAGCTTCACAGACTTATTTCGTGATCGATACTAATGTAGGGTTCTACAATGGTCTATTGCTGTGTACTCTCCATAGCCATTCCTCGGACGGATTGTCGCCAATTCAACTCGCCCGCTCCTGACCACTTACGCATCTCAAAAACTGTACACATCTTTTTATTTACTCACCACAAATTTTAATTACGCCAAGCTCATTAGTCCAAATTCGGAATTCCACCTTTAGCGACATCACACTACGTAGAAACTGCTCCCCCCCAGTACACATAATTCACTTGTTTTCTTCACAAAATCATGGAAAACGCATGCTCCTTGACATTGGTGCAAACGAATCGTACGCACTAAAATTCTTGTAATGTTCCTCGGCTTCATTATTCTAGTTTTATATTTCCACAGATGATGTACGAACTAATCAATGCCTCATAAATGGATGGGCCCTGATGTACCCGTTCCGAGATGAGGCAGGGGAGGTGACGCTCCCGGTGTTGGTCACACAAAGGACATTGGTAGACAACGTCATGAATTGTATTGTATGCTCTATCAAATTCCCCAAGACCAACGCGAGACAACTCAAGTACTTCAATTTTGACAAAACGCCCATCACATAACAACCGTCTCGCCCTGTGACGGTGAGTTCAATGGCACAAAATAAGGCAGATACATTTCTACAACTTCGCATTTCCGTGTTCGTAAATATCTTCTTTATAAAATCGGCCAGTTGAGCTTATCAAGACACCTTTCAATTCCATTCCTTGAAATGAATGACTGTTCCTCTTTTCCAGTGAACATAATAGCGAAGGAGCATTCTATTTCTTGACGTCAACGAAAGCCGAGACAGAAAAAGCTATCGCCTTCTTCAAAAATGNCCCGCGCTCTCAACAGAATCGCCTAACGCAACTACTAAAAAAGTCTTTCATGCCTAATCTCCGTAACCAAAAACGACGTAGTAAACGGACCATTCATGAGTCACTCTTTGGCTACTCTGTTCATAGAAAAAAATACTCTTGAGGTAAGTATGCATGTAACCTTGGAATGTCATTATTACACGAACCAACGGATACACCATGGTCAGTAGAGTTAAATGATTGAGATTACACCATCCTATATTCGGCGTCAATCATTCCTTCTGAATTGTCTGCATTACATTTCACTTGACATGCGCCCATTGTCTTTCGAGATCACGTGCACCTGCAATCCTACGTTCCTTCATATCGTTACTACCACAGCTAAGGGAATAAGAGCTAAACCATCGCGTTAATTATTTCAAGTCATGCAATAAATGTGACGTCACAGAGAATTTTAATTTATCAATACATATGTCTGTTGTTCATGTAAATTACGAGAAATAAGATTAAAAGAATTAATTTGACGTTGAAATCTGGCACTTTAGGAATTGATTATGACTACATATTATTTTTTATATTTTCCCGCTCTTTTTACCATGCGAG
>VOMN01117222.1:0-10777 GCA_014899125.1 Orchestia grillus
ATCTGGCACTAGAAGATCTCTCAAATACAACTAATAGTTAACTGAGAAACTTGCCGAGAGGTTTTTATCAACAAAAGATCCGAGTTACATGAGGTCCAAGGTACAACAGTTTCCTCTATTTACATATATATATATGCCACAACCCCGCTCGGCCCTGCACGTCCATGATCGTCCCTCTACGTCCCACTTGCCGGGCGATACACGTCCAAAAATACGCGTCTTTTGTGCGCGTCCAAAAGTTTTTTTAGAACAAAATTCAAAGACGGCCACCGGTGAATCGAAGGCGTCTCGCCGGTAAAGTGGGACGTAGAGAGACGATCATGGACGGGCAGGGCCGAGCGGGATTGTGGCATAGACGAGCGATGCAGATGGCCGCGGACGTATTGAGGCTGATAACTCAGATCAAAATGATGACATTTCGTCTGAAATTCACCTATGAATCGCCGGCGATACTTCCCTTAGTTCGCACTTGATCGTCCTTAATTCATCGGCGGTACGTCCTTGATTTTTAATAGGGTATTTATTCATACTAGATCTCCAATATCAAATTTAGATGTTTTCGAAACCTTCTATGATCGAGGAAAAAATAACCATAGATCCTTTCACTGATTTGTTTCAATGATGCTTGATGAGAAGTCGTTTTCATCAATTGATGAAAACTGTCATTATAATTGTCAAAGAGATCTTGTAAAACATGAGCCCATTTCTTAAATTTTTTACAAGTGAAATACTTCCACATTTTAAGTTCTATAGTTCTCCCGAACTGTTCAACAACGTGTGCTTTTGTGTCATTTTCTAATATGAAGCACTGAACTTTATTCTTTTCGAACAATTTTTGTTTATGTTTATTTATAAATTTTGGGCATCTGTGAGTTTGAATCAAAAGGAGCTTCAATTTCATCACCAATATTTTTCCGGAGAGTGACAGACCATGCATATTTGCTAAGGTTTCTCCTCGATCTTTATATTTTGCATATCAACTAAATTAGCTTACGATTGATCATCAATTTTCGATACTTTAACTCTTATTGTTTTCAAATGATATCTCGTTAGCTTGTGAAGGGTATACGTCTTTTGACATTCTAACCAATTTTTTAATAGATTTTAAAATAAACTACTTTTAAGAGCAAGCTCATTTATTCCGACATAACCGTTTACAAGATTACAAAACATTTCCCTCAAGATGGTATCGTTCGCAAAAGCAAACTCGCTTTGACGTTTTTTGAAACATCCATGTCTGGCCAGCTCTTGCCTGTCATTATATAGTGACAGAAATTTGGCATCCTGAATTTCAAGATGTTCAGCTTCACGAGTATCTGTAGAAATTTCAGTGGCTTGGTTTGCCAATATATCATCTACATAATTTTTATTATTTGTTTCAGACATGTCATGCTGTTTATAAGCTTAATCAAGTTGATTAACGCATTGATAGTCTTCTTAAATTTTTTCGCCTTTTTTACCAGGACTGGAGAAAGGATTAGTGTGTTAATTATCGAACAATCCATTTGAAATTTGTCCAAATTGAGCATTTGAGGATAATTTTAAATGCATCTCTGGTAAGGTAGCTTTTTAAACATTGTATTTACAATTCTATTTCTAAATTTTCATCGTCGATAAATGATTTTAATTCTCTTAAGCACTTCTGATTTCATGAGATAACATATCAGAGTAAAATGATGCTACGCTTTCATAGATAGTCATTTGATAAGAAAACTTCTTCCGTTAATTTTCTAATGATTTAACGCTAGTATATTTATTACATCTGATTGTATATGTCTTATCATCATTACCATTTAATGCTATTTTGCTTGTTTCCGTTGTATATAATTCATGATCTATACTTTGAGTACTATATATAGTCTGTTTATTGTTTCATTTCTTGACGCTCTTTTATATTCTTTCGGAGTTATGGCGTTCTTAATAACACTTTTCGTTACAACCTTTGCGTTTTTCTTCATTTTTGTTTCATAACATTGTAATTTTTGCGCTTAGTCCTACAAAGTCTACAATTGGAAACCCAGTACTTTCATCTTTCATTTTCCTTATTATTTTATTGTTGGTTTATGAATATAGGAAATGATCTTTCACACAATTCGATGTATCAAGTAAGCTTTGATTTTCTCGCATGTCTTCATATAAAACATGTTTGAACATCGTAACGTAGAAAATCAGTATTTGTCAACACACTGGCTTTGTCACCCTTTTTCATTGGGATGAAATTATAATGGAAATCGGAAGTTATTGTTTTACTTGTGTCTAAAATACACATACGAACTTGAATAGGTTTATCCAATTTTCCCTTTTGCTTGTGCAAATGACATGCTACTAGATTCTCTGAAAATAGTTTCAGTGCTTTGAAGTCAGGCTTGTTCGCTTATTTGTGTAATTCGTATTCACTTCTGACTTGATATGCATCAACCTGATTTCTTACGTTCTCCATTGTTTTTCCGAATACGGAGTCGTTCATGAGTTTAAAGAATTCTTTTTCAAAGTCTAATTTTGCTTGTTTCCTCATCTCTGTGTCTGAATTTATGTAGGGTTTCATCCACGGACTTTCGCCAAATTCTAATATTCGACGAATCCTTTCTAATTTCATACCAAGCGCTAGATATTGGTTCAAATTTTTATGATAAACAACATACTCCTCTATTTTACCTAGATGTGGGACTAATTTATGTGCATCTCTGATTTTAATATTGTATGGAGCTAACGGTAAATCATCAGGGTTTTCGTGAATTTCTTCAAGATAACTTAAATATACTAATAGATAACCTGTATCTTTTTTAATTTTTCTTTTTTATTCATCCATCTAAAGTTAGCTGCAGGAAGTTCTGAGGCAGTCCCCAACCATATAAGTTATTTGCAGCACATATGATTTATAATTACTAGTGATTTTACGGTCAAAACTTTCAAATATGTATTCATTGTTTGCTTTAGCATATGTGTTAGATATCATCGAAACCCCACCTCGGATTGCTTTTTCTATTTGTATTATATCCAGATTGTTTTACGTATCTAACTCAATTTGAGTATATTTCAATAGAGTATCAAACGATGATCCCGGTATCGTGAAATGATGAACGGGATTCAAATCATATATTTTCAGACAAGTATTATCTCTAAAGTTTTCAAGCACCTCAGTCAGTAACAAAGTATCGATTGTAAGATAGAGATCATGATAATCTTTGAACGTTTTACAGACAAACGTATCCCAAACCTTTTTAGCACCTTTATATTCCTCGTCTGTTGTGGTTTTATTATTTAATTAGCTCTATATTTCATTCTTTGGAAGTAAAGTCAAAGAATTCATTTTCTCATGGCTATCAATCAATTCATACAGATATAAGTATTTTCATTTACTAATTCAAACTGTTCATGGTTTGAAAAATGTTTCTCAATTTTATATGAGCCATCAAATCTTTGTAAAATGCGTCTGTGACAAGATCTGGGTGGTTCCTGTTCGAACAATACATGAATATGCCTAAAATAGGAATGAAAAAATTGACAAATTATAAAATGTCTGCAGGTTTAAGGAACAAATATAAATTAAGATTGCATTGACATGATTTCAAGTGACAATGATATTGGATTAACAATGAGTAAGATATATGTAAGTTGAAATTAATCAAAGAATTATGGCAAATTACTCTGCAGCAAACAAACCAGATCGCCAAGGTCTGAGAAGACGCTTCACAAGTCTCCAAAAAAATATATATGTATGTGCACCCATTGAAGCTCAGATGAGGGGAATAAAAAACACAAGAATAAATTTAAACGCGTCCACTATTGTAGTGATGTAACGGGAAATCGAAGTACAAAAATCAAAAGCGATTATGTAGAACTCGAAGTACGCTTAGCAAGACCTTGATGGATTGTTAGCTCAAATTGTGTGAATGATGACGGAGCTGGTAAATGAATCGTTGATAAAAGCCACCAAGCATAAAGCTTGAACATCAGTAGTTCTGCAAATAAACACACTGAATAGTACCCAAAATAAACAGCAACAATATACCTCGAACCACGAAACTTCCACCATTTCATCATATTACTGTTAAATACGCTTTTGAATTAATTTTAAAAAATCTTTTTCGCATCTGGATTTTTCGTAATTTAAAATTTACTTCGCACTAATGCAATTCAAGCCAAACGCCAAGAGTGTTGTGTTCGGAAAGCCGATATTAATGTGTATGTATCTTGTTACACCGTCAGGCAGATTTAGTTTCGGCACTTGGCACTCACTGGATTGCTATCAAAACACTTTAGCACTGAATTGGCAGTCTTGCACTTGAGCGATAGTGAAATTAAAAATCTTCCATTATACGATGACTTCGTTGATTATATGGGTGCTTCATCTCTTTAAAACCAGGGACCTTCTTGCCTTCTTCAATTAACAGCGATACAAGAATTATACTTGTGATTCTGGTGGCAGTATTCGAAAATGATCGTTACTACCGACGATGAATTTTAGCTCGACGTAAATCGATTTTTATTAAGCGTTAGTGTTGCGAGGTCGATCGGTAAGTTCTCGGTGCGTTCTTGACCGTTGATTGAGCGGCGATCTCGAATATGGGACTCTCTGAATCTCTCCTTGACTTGATGCGTTACATCGGTGTGGTGCTGTAGATATGGCACGATGATAATGTGCCCAAAATTTTTGGAGAAAGTATAGGCTATGTGCAGTAACCTGCCGAAACTTGCAGATACATTGACCTTAGAAATATAGGTTAGATATTGGACGTATCGAATGTCTTACTTGAGAGTAAGTTCTAAAATTATTGCAGTGGTCTCCCGAGAGCAAGTTTCAAATTTGGTCCAAATTTAGGACCAACAGCCTTCGGGGCGCCGCGGCCGCGGCCCTCTTTACTACGCCCAAAACTGAACTCTCGATCCTATCTCAAAATTCTCTGACTGGGGAAACTGCCACGCCTGTGTGTGGGTTGGTCGCGCTCCCATTCGCGAATTCAGTCGACTAGTCCTAAGGTCTATTTCAGGCGCCGCCTCCATCGTATGCTCCTAAACCAATCGGGATTCCCTTTACCCTCATATCACGCCTAAGTCTCTGTTAAAGTCTCGCCTACGACTCTGTAATAAATGTTTGCCCTGAAGGAAACCTGTTGTGAATTCTGTGGTTGACATATTGATTACTCTCAAACACCTTTCTGTAAACTAATCCCCTTCAAGGAACCACCGACCCCACTTCACTTTGACCTGTGTTAAGGGGAATGCAAAATTTATGTATTGTTATACGAGCGAGCGCTCTCTACCCGTTAAAGTTTAATAAAAGTTGCCTGTCAAATTCCCAAGTTATTCGAAAAGAATTTAAGTTGTTAAGTAGTTTCTAACATTTCCAAGTTCTTTGGCCAAAGTTTTTTATCTGAAACCTTTAATTCACCAAACATCTAATGATGAAAGCATGAATCTGTACGACTCTAAGAATCACAAATTTTGCGTTATGGCTTTTTCTTTTCACGTTTTCACATCTCTGCATGTCTTGACTTTCATAGTTAGCGTAAAATTTAAATATTCTTGGTCGGTTACTGATATAGTATTTATCTTTCCTGAAATATTACCTAAGTCTTTTACGAATGAATGACAAGCATAATTAGATTGGTCATGCAAGAACACTGGGATAAAGTTAGGGTTTCTGATTTTAAAGTTGCCTTTTAAATGGGCTGGCTCTCGGTATTGACCTCGGTAATGGTTATGTTCTTTCACTTTATAGTTTTCCTCGATAAACATTCCCTGGCATGCATAACAATACTTCGCTTCCAAATGTTTTCTATAACTCTCCTCATCTAAATACATTCTTCCATTCGTTCTCAGCACCTTGTATATTCTTTGAGTTTTTTCCCGAAGATTTGCCACGAACATCTGTGAAACATCTTCTCCATTATATATTTCGAGCTTTGAATATTTGTCCGCGTCACACTTAGTGTAACAACAAAAACTGTTCTGGGTCCTTACGTATTATAGGGAGGACTTTTGATTTTTACTTTTTCTTTTTTTTGCACANGGTTTTTTTAAAGGTCCTCCCGATAATACGTAAGCACCCTGTTCTGTTTATGATTATTGATAATTTATATATAACTTGAACTAGGATTTGGCTGACAAGTATCAATTTGTAAAGTCGATTCAAAGTATGTGTATATCACGAATGAATACTTGATAAACTTTTGAAGGCTTATGGATTTTAATTTTTAATTAATGAGTACATACTTTGTTAGTGTATGCACTGAACATTCATCTTTACGTTCAGCCGGAAGATCCGCTCTCGAATACGCGCCCATAGGAAATAAAGAAACGCATGTTTCTTCTTTCCGTGTCCATTATAAACGAATGGACTTAGAAACTTCATTAATACGTAATGATTTTTTTTTTCCTTTTATCAATACTAAAAGTGAGATTACATCTTTGTTTTTAGAGTTAGCGTTCCTTAACGGACAATGCTCTAAGCAGTTATTAAAGTTATGCACATAAAGTAATGCTGAATTTCAATATTCACGTTCAGCGATGTAATTGATTTTTCAGGAAAATTGATTGCAGAAAAATCCAGTTTCTTGACTTCTCCTTTCAATAGTTTTTAATTCGCGTACCATGTGTCTCATATCGCGTATAATATCGAGCTACACACCGCTGAAAACATCGATCGTCATCATCTTTAATATTGATCAACTGGTAGTTCAGATTTCTAAACTTTTCAGGTACTTGAAAATAGCTAGATCCTTCTGAAGGTTTGTATCCCTCAATATTGAGTGTAAAAGTTCATCAGTTGTTAACTATCCAATCGGAAGACTTCTATTTCCATAAATTTGTCGGATTTAGACCATCCTCCACAAATTTTTTTCATCAGTTTTACATTTGCATAATTCTATTTGTAGATTGATTAGCTATTTGATGTCGTTTAGTTTTTGCTTTTGAGTCACTGAAATAATTTTTTTCGTTGTTTCATCTAATATACGTTCAGATCTATGGGTATAATTTCAGAATAGTTGTAAATGGAGCACTTATTTTTGACAATTTTTCAAATTCACAACCATGTAGATTTTTAAAATGCTCCAGAGAAGTTTCATGTTTATCAACATCATCAACTTGACGGTCACAAACCTTATAATGAAAATACAAGTTCGATTACAAACTTTAATTAACTTGATTTTAATGCTTTTGAAATCGTTAATGGACTTTTTAATTTTTAATTTTTACATTACATATCGAATATAACTTTTCTAGAGTTTTGGTTTTTAAAAGAGTGCGTAGATAAAATAGAAACGGTAATGTTTTCTCGATGTTTGTTTGTGTTTTGGTAAACTTGAAAATTCCTTGTGTTTGTATTACAAGTGTGATATCTTACAAGATTTTTTTTCTTCCTATTTAAGTGTTGGATGGTGTGAGAGTCATCATTTTTTTACATGTTTTTGGGAAAAAATATGCTTCTTAGTATTTATTACATTACATGTCGTGCATATATTATATAACTTCATATGCTAAATGTACTTCTATTTTGTAAAAATAATTTTCATAATACATTTTTAAAAATTATGTGTGGATTGCATCTCCAACATGCTTGTCAACTCTTCTTTCTACTCTTTGAATTTGGAGGACCTCTTTCAGAAGGGGTAAATTTAGTATTTTGCATTTAAGATCCGAATATACTAACTCTTGTCATTTTTTTAGAGAATAAGAAGCTTCTTCAGTTTCCATCTGATTTTTCCAAGATTATATGAAAAAAGATGTATAAATGACTGTAGATATTGTCTTCCATTTTTTTCAACTTTATAGGTTCACCATAAAGAATTTTTCAAAAAAAGGGGGTGAATTTTTGTACAACGCTTCCGGATACTCTCTGGGGTAAACGGTCTAGAAGTGTAGCTATATATACTACTCCTATGCTTTATGCTTGCATAAAAAGTACCATAGAATTTTTTCTTATTGGTACGCTCAACCATCTCAGGTATTCAAAGGATTAAAGACTGAAGGGAGCGATCGTCTATCTTATGTAAATGTAATACCTTCGCACGCTCTTCTGCCGATAGACTGCGTGAAGACGCTATTATGCCGACTTAGGAACAGCCAATGCAAATGCAGCATTTGATTCCTCGCTCCGACCTAGCACCTAACCTATGAGTCCCGAGCGGAACAACTTAACATTTTCTGCACCTCTACGAAATTATTGCTCATTTAGAGGGCTGAAAGATCAATGAAGCCTCTTATTCACCAGCTTATTTACACCTCCGAAAAGAGCCGACGATACAGTTCATCGGTCCTTCAGTATCGCAAGAGTAGTGTGCTTGCCTTCTAATTAGGAGGTACCGAGTTCGATACTCTGGCTAGAGACCTTCCCTCAGTGATAAAGATTGAGCACAATGTTTCTCAAAAAGCGACACACCATTGTGACCTGGGACTGAGTACCCGCGTTAATTCATGAGTATCTAAGGTAAGATATTACCCAAACCTAGAGCTAAAATGAAAAGGTGTTTAAAATTAACATTATTATAGTGAACAGAAGTGCTCATTTGCTATAATGTTTGATGATGAACACTTACTTCATGTATGTATTGATACACAACTTCGTTCTCAGCGGAAAAATATTATTCGCCCAAAATAAGGTTCGAAATCTAGAACAGCTAAGGATTCAAGATGCGATACAGTGAAGTCAGGCGCTTGTGTCTACAAAATTCATTAGAAGAGGAAAAAGGTGCGTGCACTGATAATTCCGGGAATATAGGCTAAAGCTCGAGGGTAAATCTCAGAAGAACTATATGGAGCTATCACCTGTGAGCTAACTAACTTTTGTAAGATAATTGGACGGGTCTGTTTTAAGCATTGCGCTGGATTACATGCTAGCATGTTTAAAAAACATGGCAATTTTCCTGCAAATCAATTAGAAATAGATTCATTCGACCTGTGTTTCAATAGATTCATTCGACCAATTAGTAAATATGTAGCTCTGTGATAACTCCGGCCTGGTGGCTATTAAATGGAATGTGAATAACCTCTTGACGATATGACCAATTGGCAGTGGTCGCCCTTTACTTCACGAAATACGAACTGACCCTGGGGGCTGCGAGAAACCGAATGGCGAACCGCCCGGCTTTCGACTTTAAACTGGAAAATTCTAAGATTCAGTCTTGATACGTTATGTAAATTAGTAACTGAACCACTTTAACATTGAAAAACCGTAAAAGTTCCAAATACATCCCAAGAAATAATAAAATAAGTGCAGCTAGCACTGAAATCTACATTTAATGTGACTGTTCCGACCGCAAGTTGAAACGAACATTGCGAATGCATGTAGCATGCCAAAAAAAGTAAGACCGTATGTCCAAAGAAGTGGCACAGATGCCTCATAAATAAGGGCACCCATGCGATGACTCAAGCCAGCATGCTCAATAGCCCTCACGTACAATGTGCAGTGAGTTGAACCCAAGTACTACGATGAACGATGCACACAATTAACTGTATTTACGAGAGAAGATTGCGTATCAGCAGGTAGAATATCCTCAAAGTGGAACAATGATCCGACATGGGAAGAGTACGTTTTGATTAGTATAAATCGATAAACATTCCGTCGAAAGGATTTGGCCAGAAGAGTAGTGAAGTCATTTCTTAGTTTAACTCAACTTTTCTTCCTCTTTATTCTTCGGGAATTTATTATTAAAGGTATTCTACACAATTTTGTTTAAATAAGCTTAAGCTTGAGAGTTCAAATTATACAGTTTTTAAAAACTTTTTTCTATCACTCTCATCATTACTTTAACGACCAAACGGTAACTTTGAAGTGATTTCCGTGAAGAGGGTCCAATATCAATGTATTGTTTTCTTGACTCTGTCTGAAATCTGAACAACTCATCCCTTGACCCAACTCATCAAAATTATGTGTCCTTAGACCATCGTCTTGATGAAGTTCATATGTCCTTACAATTGTCAAAAATTGTTATTTTTCGATAAGAAGTGTCAAAAACGTTATGCACCGATTGTCACGTAAACTATTTCATCTAATTCCTTTACCGAATAGAGAAGTTTCCAAGTTTATTCAACAGTACAAATTCAAAATCTTCAGCGACGGTAATTATCTCAAATAAACAGCAAGTATGAAAATAAATATTCAAAATTCTTTCGCGTGGATACATTACTAATGTTTCTCTGGTCATTTTGTACACATTATAGTATATAAGAAGCAAGGTATAACTGACTGGGGATGTACGTGTTAACGTAGTACTATAATACTGCAAATTCCTTGTAATTTCGTATAACGATATGAACAGTAATTTTGAAAAAATTAGCTAATGCCTAGAAATTACACAAATAGTCTTCCCGGGTTATGAGCCAGAAGTAGGTCTCAAAGAGTTTAAACAAGATTTCCCTGGCGTGCAAGTGTAAATTCGGCAATGGCATCTTAGGGATTTGAAGGAGCAGTGAAAGATATCGTGATGGAAACTAGTTAGTCGACTTCACTGAGTCTCTTACCGATAAAATCGTTAAAAAAACTCGAAGTAGTTACAGATATGTTTAACGGAACAAAACGTAAAATAACGTGTCACAATAACATATGTGATACCAGTGCTACATACCCTTGTAAAACAACATGCATAGAAAAAGAAAAGAAAAAAAGAAGAGTACTTTACTCCAAAGTTGGTCACATACAAAGTATATACCTTTCGGTTTTTCAGTAAGAAAAATTACAGCCTTACCATTAAAACATGAGTCTCGATAGAACTTCTGATTGGGATTTGCACGATTACTGTTATGAACTTATTATATACCCTGTATTTCTAGGCAG
>VOMN01117226.1:0-12656 GCA_014899125.1 Orchestia grillus
GGCGGGTAAGCAGGGCCGGGCAGTATCTAGGTCGACTGTTCAAGCAAGCTAGCGGCCACACAAGTAACACGAGAATAGCAGAGCCCAAAGGAACACAACCTCTCACCGTGACTGCGCACTGCACACTCACGCGTGATTGAAGTCAGAAGAATCAGCTCTGAGGAAAAAGTATTAGAGAATGAAAATCATTGCTTGTTTCTGGATTTGTAAGCAGCACCGGCGAGTACTAATGATTTTCTACAGCTGAAACCTTAGCTTTATAACTGCTACGCCCTAAAGGAAATAATGGGAGAAAATATATTACTTCATCTCAAGTATTTGCTTCACCGTCCATTCTCTCATATATTTAGTTAAATGGTTTCACGAGACATAACATCTTCATTTTCGAAAATTTAATATAAGAGTCTTTCCTTCGACTTTTTTACAAATACGTTAATACTTTGAGCGTGATGTGCGCCAATACACGCGATCATCTAACCTAATCTAACATAACCGAAGGGCTAACACATAAGAATACAAATATTTAAGTGTGATGAAATTTGCTTTCATTACTCGAGTATACTAGTTTAGATTTGAAAGAAAATGAGTAGGATAACCAAATTTGTGAAAACAAAATTATTGATTTTACATTCATTACGGAGATATTTGTCGACATGAAATTTTACCGGTATGGAGAAATCGTGGCCGGCTTGTTAAGCTTCTTGCTTGTCAGTGAGTTTTGGAACGGTTGAATTTCACATTAAATTATTTTAGTCTTCTTCATGTGGGTAAAATTTATAAAGATATGTATTAAACTATGAGTCTTTGATTATGATTTTTTGCCGAGGCGGCCGTTTTTCGCTGGGATTAAATTATCCGTATAAATTCTACCATTATGCCCATAGGACGCCGTTGCAGAAGATGGACTGGAAAATTCTATTGGCTTTCCCAGCTAGGGTCATCACTGCAAAACTATTTCCCATTTCGTAACTCGGGCGGGACGCGCTTTTTATGTTACCAGAATGTTTAAGTACGAGGATTTAGTTCTCAGGGAAAACTTTCTGAAGCGTTTTTGGTGCAACATTGAGTGTAATGGAGTTTAAAGTTTTAGGGGAGAAGGGAAAGTGCCAAGTTGAAGAATCATTTTTACCAATGTTCAACTTTTCGAGAGACCGCGCAGCGGTCGATCTCAGCAGCCTTCGAAGGCTCAGCGCCTGTCCCCCTGGGACAATCTTCGGTTTCGAGATCCTCTAAGCCACACGTTACTTTTTTTATCAGAACACAAGATTTAACGGTTTACATTATTTACAAATATTTCTCCATTTATTGAAGTAATTTTTAATAGTTCCAACCCAATCATTACTGCAAGCGGCAATCCTGCCGATTGTACATCATTCGAAGTGATAAATGTTTTAACTTTAAGATTTTAAAAGAAGTTGAGTCTAAAATTTCGTGTACTTCCTATAGTTTTATCGTATATAACCATGAATTTTAATTTCTGCACACGTTTGAACTGCAACTACTAGTAAATACAGTTAGATAAGATCTTTCTTGCTGCGTTCACATGTGGAAAATTAATTGATTTCGAAATGCATGCAGTCTGAAAGAATCTGATCTCAAGCTTTCAATGAAGCACGAATGTAGCGCATGTGGCATGACTGCTGGACACTGATATCGCTGATGAAAATTGTGGTACACTGTAAAAAATAGTTTTTTACTACCATGAAAACTAGACAGTTCGAAACTTGTATTGCAATACTTGAGTTCAAGATTTTGCAAGTTTTGATTTCCGTATGCATGCTAGCTAGAACATGATTAAGCTTAGAGTATTAATGCGTTTTTGATGTAGTTTTAAAGTTTAATCTGCATTTTCCGTGGCTGTATGTCAAGTTTTTGAAAATTTTGATCATATATGCATTTTTGAGCCGCTGAGTACATCGCTGATGAATTTTTAAATCTTTTGTGACAGCACATTGGATCAGAAGCTTAATATTATTTCTCACAATTCCACTGTGGATATCGAAAGCAGGCGAGATGCGAAGTCTACAGTATGAGTTTTCTAATCTCGTCTTCGTCCCCACCAGGCAACCCATCTCTTGGCGGGCTCCCTGCCGCAGGAACAGGACTACAACAAGCCACTGCCAAAGGATTTTGACCCTGATTCCGACGAGCCTCCGGTGAGTTATGGCTCAAAGCCGAGCCTCCGGTGAGTTATGGCCCAAATACGAGCCTTTTGTGGGTTATGACTCAAATACGAGCCTCCACTGAGTTATGGCTCGAAGACGACCCTCAAGTGAGTTATCGTTCAAAGACGAGCCTCCTGTGGTGTATGGCTCGAAGACGACCCTCCAGTGATCTTCTCATTAATTCCATTTCTTCAGCCTAAGCATTTTTTTCAAATAAAACGTGTCTGACTTAATACGCATAACTCTTAGAGTACTCAACAAAAAATATCACTTACACTTAAAGACAAATGCATTTTGTCGCCTCGCAAATGTTGATAGATAAAGGACCTTTTCAAACTGTTTGGAAGAATTTCGAATGAAACTAAATTAGTGTCATTACAATTTAATTTTTATGTCTGGGATCGGAATGATTAAATATTGCGCAAATAGTTATTAAAATAGGTTTGAAACACCAATGAGATCGACAAAACAATATCAGACAAAGAAAATAAGCTTGGGGGAATTCATGGCTAGCAAATTCTCTACTTAGACGTGGATAAAAATTTGGGGAAGTTTGTGGAGAGTATTATGATTGAGCAATTGACCTTTCTTACTTTAATAGCGCATTTCCTGCGTTTTAGTTTTAGAGTGTTGATTGTCGCCAAAATAATACTAATACTACATTCGACCATGCTCTTGCGAAAGCTTTGGCCTGACAGTTATGGTATGAGAAATTTTTTCTCGTTACCTTTCGTTAGTTTCGTTATTGACGTAAGACTTTCAACATTAACATTTCTGTCATCGAAAAGCTTGATAAAAATGCAACAGTCAAAGTACGGTGCTAGCAGAAGTTTAAATGAAATTGAATTTGGCAGCAGTAACGATCAAACTAGTCTATTTTTAGGTGTACATCTGAATCCTATGCCGTCAATCTCCAAGCTTCTGGTCACTTGAGTACAAGAAGAGAAAGAGAGTGAAGGCAGATGAAAGAACCGTTGTGTTCACTTAAAAGTGTCCACTAGCAATCAATTAGGTCTTTGAGGAATTGTTACTGTTATTTGCCGTTGAAAAATCAGTCGAAGATTTAACTCTTTTACTCGTAATAAAATTCCAGGGATTTCTGATCTTATTCAGAAAAGAGAGCAAATAAATCTTCTAGACTAAAGTTATCTTCACATGTTTTGTATGCATGTCAAACCACATTGCCGTTAGTAGACACATTTATTCCCGGTGATTGACATTCCATCCCCATAATGCCTGAACGCTGCAACGGTAGAGGGGTTCGATGAAGAGTTGGTATTTTTATAACCAAAAATTAATTTTTAGTTCGAAAATGATCACGAAAACGTGGAAAGAGAAATTGTGCCTTCGCTGATTCAGAATGACTTTCGTGATTTAGAAGCTCTTGTGGAATAGATATAAATTTACCTGAATTATGTCCAACAGCCTCAGCAAGCCTCCGTAGAGGACCACATCGGACGCCTCTTTGTGTTCGCCTTGATGTGGAGTGTGGGTGCTCTCATGGAGCTGCCAGAGCGCCTGCAGCTGCAGCAGCACCTGCTCACGGAGCACAGCTCGCTCAACTACCCCGACATCCCTGAACACTCCCCCGAGACCATATTTGACTTTCTTGTCGATGAAAATGGTGAAAATGACCTCGAAGACAAATACACGATCTCATCAGAAAATACATTTGTCATTTTCGATGTAGAAATACATACATTGTTATACATGCGGTCAATTTATCATTTTATTTTCCATTAATTCTGGGCAAAAATGAATGTAGTGTATGTACTGTAAACGGAATTATCATTACTGTTGCCGTCGAACGTGAAAATTTTAATGCTGACAATCTTCTTACCTTGACACGTTTTGACGATTGTGTGGTGGAAAATATGCTTATGAAGTTGTGTTGCAATTTTGTCCCCCATAAATTAATATTCTATCCATTAGTGGTTAATGCGAGAGTATTTCGTCAAGTTTTCATCGTTTGGCAATAAATAAAAAATCTCAAGAGGAAAAAAAATTATTGTGCACACCTTAAATGTACACATTTTCTAAATTTTAAACATTGCCTCTATTTAAGTCGAGGCATTTGCCATCGCATTTTAGTTTTTAAATTCTGTCATTATAAAACTCGGCTTCCTGGGTAAGTTCCGAGTGCCTCAAGGCATGTGAAGTCTTTTAATCACAGTACAACATCTCACGATGCTTCATGCTTTGAAGACTTGACAACTTTTCGGTGCTATGTCGGGCGGGATTGTAGGGAAATGAAGAACGTCCCATTTGGATTGGTTTAAGAGGTTCTGAGTGTTTTAAAGCTGCGAGGACGAGTATTGCGATGCGAAAAGCATAGTAATCGAAAGCACACTGTCACATCCACTTTGGTTAGCTCACGTAAGTTTCTCAAAAATTTCATATAAGTATTACCAACTTACAGGCAACGCACTATGTTGACATCTTTCTCGTATTTTTATACTGCAAAATGTTCTAGAGATGGCATTTGCAAATTGGTGAGCCGCCATCTCGAATGCTCTAACGTGAATGGTTCCTGAGTCATAGAACCGTAGAAAACTGCAGTTTTGAGATGTATATAAAAAATTTATGTGCAGGGTTTTCATTGAAAGGGTGAAAGGTTGTGATTTTCTAAACTGCCCTCGGGCACTCTCGTTTCAAAACCCATTTATCACAACTACTAGGTTGGTGGCAGCGGTGGGAGTCGCGAGTGCCGAATTTCTTATACCCAGAGCTGGGGACGGTCGACTACATCTCTCTGCTGGTGCCCAACGTAGACAACGTCCGAATGGAATATCTCATCCGCACCATCGCCAAGCAAGGGCTGGTGAGAAATGGGATAACTCTCGCGTTCCTCGGACTTTGTATCTAACTTGAACTATACCGCAGCTCTTCAAGTTTATAAAGAGTAGAAAACAAACTCAACGGTTTTCAAATTTGAAAACCAATATTTTAGTTGTTTCAAAATTTCTTCTTGAGACTCAACGTTTCGACAATGTCAAAATATTTGGCTTTTATTAATAAAAAATCATACATTATCCAGAAATTCACAGTCAAAAACGGTACTTTTTTGTATCAATATTTACTTTTAGCCACCACAACAGGGGGAGATTTCTCGGGAACTTATAGGCGGAGTTTGATATGGGAAGTAAATCTTCTCTCCATGCCACCTATCACATTTGCTCCTGTGCAGGGCGTGCTGCTGATTGGCGAGCAGGGATCAGCCAAGACCGTCACCATCAACGCGTTCCTTAAGAAGTACAATCCTGACGAACATCTTTGCAGGAACTTTAATTTTTCATCAGCATCTTCGCCTTACTATTTCCAGGTACATTCCATCTGGTCCATTTTTCTCTTTACAAGGGCTTTGCGTTTGTGCTCAGTTCAACGTGCGGTGGTTACTAGCGTTCTCTAGGTGGGGACAAATTTTTACATAATACATCGATTTTTGTGATGTTCACAGTGTACCTCGCGTGTCCTTGCAACACTGTGTC
Source organism: Orchestia grillus (assembly GCA_014899125.1). Lineage (NCBI taxonomy): Eukaryota > Metazoa > Arthropoda > Malacostraca > Amphipoda > Talitridae > Orchestia > Orchestia grillus. The sequence continues at coordinate 5,654 of VOMN01117226.1, forward strand.
AGCAATTTTGCACTGAGGGTACTTGAATTCTGAAAAACCAAGAAAAAAATGTACGTAGAAACAACGAGATCATGGTTGTGTTTGATTTTTGCCATCTAAATTGCTTAAACAATCCAATATTTATTTGCAAGTTATACAGTGCGAAATAAGTGAGGAATGGAGTCACTTCAAGTGTCATGATTGATAGTAACAGTACTAGTTCCGTTTTCGGTGCGTGCAAGATTTTTCGCCGCCTATTTTTGTTCTTGATGCAAGTTATAAGTTATAACAATATTTGACATATTACTTGCTTTTCATGTTATACACTCACTTCATTGAAAATTTATACCGCACCCCAGCGCACGATTGAAAGCTACATAGACAAGCGGATGGGCACAACTTTCGGGCCTCCTGCGGGGAAGAAAATGTCCGTCTTCATCGACGATATCAACATGCCTCACTGCAACAGCTGGGGCGATCAGGTCATTCTGGTGCTGCTGCGTGGTAGAGTCCCTCACCCATTGACGCAAATGATCAATGGGTGATGAGACGGACATGAATTTCTTATACTATTAGAATGGACATTTTGCTACTTGTGGGCCCGAATAAGTTCTATGATTGCTAAGGAATGGGTGACGAGATTACATCTTTTGTACTTCTGTTTGATTCTATACCAATTTTTTTACTTCCTCTTTGCATGTACTCATGCGAGTTGAAGATGGCGGTGCTACATCATTCGAACGGGTATTCTCTACTGACTGGTTGAATATTTCCTCCTTAGAGTTGACGGTTTTAAGAGAACTGCTGACAGTACACTGAGAGAAATAATTACTTAAACTTATGTACCGTAGGCGCGTAAATTAATTCCTTTATCATAATTTTGCATTTTATCTTTAATAATTACGTTCTTTTGGGACTAAAATTTGATTCCGCATTTAGAATTTTGAACATTAAAAACATAGCAAATAAAACTGTTATTTAAAAAAAAAAGTATATATCTGGTGGCAGAAAAGCTGCTACAAGTGTGCACTTAAAAGTAGATACTTTTATGCACCCAATAGAATAAAATGACACACCTTTGACTTTTCGACTGCTGACATTTTCAACAGTAAATACTCTAGTCCTGAACCCCACTTCACTCACACTCAGTCTAACCTTTTTACGTGGCATTTATAATTTTTGCCGCCCAAGCGCAGATATCGCTAATAAGGCTGTCCATTGCGGCCTTATACGCCCCCTAGGAGCAGTGATTCTTTTAAGCTATTCTTTCGAGTGAAACCCTCTTTCAATTGTTGGATGACTGAAACATTTATTTTCGTCTTTAAATTGAGGTCGAATCAATATACACACCTGGCAATAAATTTAGAAAATTTTGACCGTTAATGTAAAGGAAAGGAGTCTATTATTTGAAGCATACACACAACTATATTATACTTGAGATGTTCATGACAAGTTCTAAATTTAATGTGTTCAGTTAGTTTAAACTGGTTTCAATACTAACTAGGTCTGTTAATTGATTTATATATATAAAATTTAAACAAAGAAATAAGTACTTCTGATCGTTCTCGAGGTAGTTGTAGGATAGGATAAGCGTGTTACCAGTTCAGAAGTCTTTTGCTAGAATTTGAGTTTTGAAGAAAGAAATACATAAAAGTGGTCGTATATTTTTCATATAATGCACCACAATGTATACAAGCATCTAGGCTTTGCAGGTAATGCGTCGGGGTGCGTAGTTTAATGGGAGTAAGCGAGTAAATGTATAGTTCAAGAGCATAAATTTACACACACAGATGCCATAAATTCGTACATCCTACGTGTCGCCATTTTGGGACGACTGGAAATGCATCCGAGTGCATAATTTTTTATTCACTTGTTTGTCTCGGTGGCTCCTAGATCAGAATCTCAAAGCTCTCATGAAGAGAACGGATTATATAGCATACCTCTTTGATCGTTGCAAAAATTTCTCTATAGCAGCGAAGTACAAGGTTTATTCTTACTCATAAACTACATTTGCACTACAATCATTTCTGCGCATGCATTGGCATTGCATTAATTTGAGACGCAAGTGTCCAAGTGGCAATTCAAAAACTGAAAATTTTCCTTTCAAACAACTCAGTCCATCATAATTTTCTGGGTGTGAGTACGGCAGAGGTACAGAGGGAGTGTTCCAAGCATGCATACAAACTCCAATACATTTAGCTTTTGAATTTTTTTATTCTTCGCCAAATCTATCACAGAAAGCTTCTTGGTTTACTTTCACTCATGTCTGCGTCTCTGATAAAATTCCATATTAGGAAGTAATTGTTAAAAACATAGGAAAATTGAAGGGGCGGGGCGTTTAATTAACGTTCTATTAAGTGGGCCACTAAATACGTGGTTCCTTTTCGTAAGCGTTGGAAAGTAGATTTTTCCTGCATTCTGATGATTGATGTAAAAATGCATACCAGTATTATAAACGCCAAATCAGATACACCTGTTACTGAAAAATAAATAATAGTGGTCATGCTTGGGTAAACATGGTAATTTTAGTTTTTCATTTGTCCAGAAATGAATCAATTCTGGATCTGATACGAACCGTCATAGAGATTCTTGTACAATGAGTGAATGTAACCATTACAGCTTGATTTTATACTGGTGACTAAAAACCATCCTTCAAGGTCGTTTAACTGTGAGTCCAGACACTATTTATTAGTCCCTGTTACATGACCCTGAATATCACGTTTAATCATAAGTGAAACAATTGTATAGTAGTTCCTCATAGATCATCAGACAAGGCTAATTTAAGTGGACCTTTTTTCGGCTGTGCTAGGCTGTCAAGTTAAATGAGAAATTGTGCTGTTTTACCTAGTGAGGTCATCACAATTATTAACCTGTGTGTCAATTGATCGGTACACTCAAAAAAATTGTGAAAAGAGACGTCAAATCACAGTTTTCCTTTCATAAAGTGAGTTACTTTGCTCTAATTGCTGCAATTGTATGGTTTCGTGTATGTAATGAAAGTGATTCAGCAATTCTTACAAAAATTCATCATCAAAATCAAACTTTACCATCGTTCCAGATTCCAAATTTATGAGCAGTGGTATATATTATTCAGCAGTTTGATTCTACTGCTGCTGAAACACCATATACATAAATATTTCGCTTGCGCAGCCGACGAACGAAATAGTGCGTCAGACGTTGGAGCAAGGAGGCTTCTATAGCCTTGAGAAGCCCGGCGAGTTCACAAGCATCGTGGACATGCAATTCCTGGCCGCCATGGGACACCCAGGTAACGTGGTGACGCTCTTTATGTCTAGGTGGCGTGCAGTTCCTGGCAGCCATGTGACACCCAGGTAACTTGGCCATACCCTTTATATTTGCATGATCGCCCGCATGCAGCTATTGCTTTATTTTCCTGAAAACTGTTTCGAGGAGGACAGCCTGTGCAGAGCATCCTTCATGAAAGCTGCACAACAGTAGATGTTCATGTAGCAAATAAGAGCTTCAGTGCAGAAATTCAATTTAGTTTGTCATAACGAATTAGCTCTCAGTACAAAGGGTCCAAAAAGTATTTGTAACGTAGTAAATAAATAATATTTTCCGCTAATAGATATATTTCGGAAAACCTTGGAGAATTGAGAGTCCTGGCTTACGGCTTAAAAAAAACCAACGCTATCATGAATATATTCAATTACAAACGTTTTGAAACATATACATTCCATCATCAGTACTGAAAAGATAAAAAAGAAATAGTCATCCAAAACGGTTAATAGCAGGAGTAATAAGATACGGGTATAAAACCTCCTAAAAATTACTCAAGTATCAAAACATACACCGCTGAAATCTTCAGTTTAAAGAGTTAGAGCTATAAGTGATGTCACAGACGGCTGATTGTTATCGAGTGCAGGTTTGTTGGTAAAAATGAAAAGAAATTCTAAAATTCGCAGGTCCTGTTTATTTTCAGCTTAACATGCAGTCGAAAAAAATTAGACACTTCAAAAGAATGATTTGACTTGGCACAATGGTCTCTGATTGCTGAATGTGTTGGGGAGGAACATGGACATCCATTTTTATGCGATATGCCTGAATGTTGACTGCGACGTATGAATTACTATAGGTTGGTGCTCCCTACATACGTCCACTGGGAGCGATCACAAGTGTACGAATACCCTCAGCAGCTAATCAGGATATCATCTAATTTTTCTTTTATACTAAAATATATAATTTTAAAATTGTTCTTGTAAATACATTACATCAATTGAATTGAAATACTGTTGGATTAATGCTAAAAGTTCTTTCTGCATCGCACTGTTCAAATAGCCTGTGAACGGCAGCCTGACGAGAATCCGTAGCTTTGATACTGTCTGGGTGACAGGAGGCAGACAGAATTTTGTCACTCTGACAGTATCTCTAAGTATATATTTATCTCCTTTTGTATTTTTTAGCCCAGCTTTCTTCAGATCTCTCGCTTTATGAGTTTTTATGTCAAAATTATAGTCGGAAATTTGCTACAGAAATTCAATTTCATGATTAACGCTTTAAGCTATGTTCGCTCCTAAGCTAAGTGTATCTCTACTTCTATTCCTTAGCCTAGTTTGTTTTAGATCTTCAGCGTTACGCTGTGAGTGTTTTTAATTCAGTTACTCCTCAAACGTATGATATTGATATTAATTTGGTTCAAAGTTTTCGTAATTATTTTCAATTTTAATTTCCTTTACAGAGCAGTTTTAAGATTGTAATTTTGTATTTGTATTGTGTGTCGTTGATACATTTATTTACCAACTTTATGTATATTTATTCATTTATGTACATGTAACAGCATTTAAAAAAAGGCTCAGCGCCTAAGTTTCATTAGTCGGTTGAATCGAAAAAACCCATGTCCTTTAACGTAGTTAAAACCTGAAGCCCAAATAGCGTCTCTGAGATGAACCGCCATAAGTCTCATCGTAGTTAGATTCTCACCTTAACGAACTAAATACGGCGACAGCAGTACTCAAGGGGCTTCTCCTCTCTAAGTCGCCATGTGCTGACTCTTGAAGCGAATAATAACGGACTGAATACGGCGCTTATAGCACTTCTAGCGAGTACTGTCGCAGTCTGATTCGCAGATAAGTCTCTCAGTTCCCTTGCGGGTAAACCTGCAGCCGCAGTTTGACCTGCTGCCTCCTTTCGATCCTACTAAGGAACGCATGAACGAGTTCCTCCAGGGCTACAGCAGCCACACCGCTGCAATCGGGCTCACGTACGTAGAAGCCGTCATTACGCTCCACAATGTAATTACTCCAAAGGCACGCAGGCTAGTTGATACAGTGCCTACGGCTGATCGCTTTGTGCTGGTCGAAACCAAAACAATCTTTCTAGCCGTCCACAAAATAACCTCGGCCAAGTTGCGCGAAAACTTCTATGAACTAAAACCAGAAGATGGCGAGAATATGTCCCGATATCTACGCCTCCTAGAGCAAGTCTTCGACGCCTGGCTGGATGGCTGCAACATTGAGATTAACTACGAGGACCTCCGAGATTTTTTGCTCGTTGATCGCGCTTACCCAAGTTTGCCTCCTTTCCACGCAACCCAACTGCCAGACAGGGGATGCACCACTGTTGCGGCCCTGGCAGAACAGGACGACAGCTTCCTTCAAGCCAGACCACATACAACTCTTCAACAGCTCTGCAAGAGCTGGTCAGCCCGCACTAACGACGCTGGCCCTCCTACATCGAGAGTTTGACATTCGCCTGGGCGACGCGCAATTCTGTCAGCCTCCAGAATTCCCTCTACCCGAAGCGACACGTTCAGCTCCGTCTTCGGCGGCAACCCGCAAAACTCCAGGGCTGGAAGTGGGCCGAGTTACACCACTACACAACGCAAGCCATCTCGTACGGACTACTGCGCATACCACGGAAATAACCCGACACGCGGAAGTGCTGACTGCCGAGCCTTACGAGCAGAACAACGGGGAAACTACGGTGCTGGGCCAGTTCCAAGGCCTACCCCGCCCCCTGAGCCCACAGAGAACACTGCAATAGCAAACTTCCTAATAACTGTGGAAGCAGAACAATCCGACACAATTCCTCCAGTTTCATGGAACCACATCACCGAAAGCAGTCCGATTGTACTGGGTCGACCAAAGACTCGCGCAGGCGCGGTCGATGGACGTCCCGTGAAGGTCCTGCTGGATGGTGATGCCTCTGCGATTTTTCCCAGGGAAAGTTTTGTTGCTGCCAGAGCTATTAAAAACTAAAGAATAACAGTGCAACTGGCAAACAATTATTCCTTCCGGGCTTCTCTAGCACGGGTGCACTTCAATTGCCCGTATAACCGAGGAACTGCTACTGTTGTGGTAGTGGCTGAACTCACCCACGCCGTTGTCTTGGGCCGAGTTTCCGGAACCACGTCCTCCGAAAATGAGTCCGTTAGTCCAGAAAAGGAACAAACCACTGTGCATGTGCTTACGTTATCACGAGATCAGCCGCTAGGAGGTCTGAAATTCCCAACCACCATGGAGTATCTTGATATATGTGAAGAGATCAAAGCTTCGATCAAGATTTCTATAACGCAAATAAGACAGTAGACGTTCGAACAGGATCCACTCCTTCAGTTTTGAATCCAGATAGCATTTACCACGTTCATCAGGATGACGTTTGCATTGACAGTCTGTTTCAGAGCGACAACTTATTCATGAGACAAGTTTTGGACCACCATTCTTACTTCTCCGAATCATGTTAAGTATGACATCGCGCTTCGCGACTCTTCCAAATATGTTCAATCTGGTGATCTGAAATTACGTGTCCGTAATTACTGTGATACTGCTACTGCCGTTGAAGGCAAAATGCCGACGTTTGATCCACCTCGTTTAATGAGCCGGGCCTTAAGTACCATCCCTGAGTCAGTGGAGAGTCTACCTCCTAAACATCGGCGGCGAGCTCCTGAAGTGGATCCAGAGTTTCCTAACAAGGCGCAGACAGGTTGTCGCCATGGACGGGCATCTTTCGTCGGAATCTCTGGTCGCCAGTGGAGTGCCGCGGGGATCAGTGCTGGGGCCACTAC
>VOMN01117234.1:0-13450 GCA_014899125.1 Orchestia grillus
ATACTTTTTCTCGAACGTTACGAATACTTATTTGACCCACTGTATTAATGGCTAAGAATGAAGAAAATACATGACCATAGCGACACTAGTGATTCATGTTATCATGTTGTCCCGACGGAAGAGCAAGTGCTCTATGAGTCTCTTATTACGCCGCACAAGCTGTCTCTAGTCATGGTCACCCTCACGTCCACAGGACAGAAAATTCTTTTTAGCTAGAAAGTCCCGTCAAAAATGACGGGACTTTCTGTATTTATTCTCCCAGCGCAGACAAACGAGATCTCTCACTCCGATGGTCTGATGTGAGCGTAACACCGAACCTATAAACAAATGAATAACTTATGCACTTCAGTTTATCTTAGTATTATCACAGATCAATTACATAAGTGTATGTGATCTGTGGTATTATGTCTGCACTAAACCGGCAGTAGCGAGTCCTCACAACCTATCACACAACTCCCGCCTCAGTACGTGTTCGTGCGTAGAAGAGTGTGTGTGTGCGCAATAAGTGCGCTGTAAGTGGTTTATTTATAAATCGTATAATCGATTACACACTAACAATTATTGTACTCGTGACATCGATGAGTAATGTGAGCGAGAAAATAGTCTCTTTTAATTCAGTAAGCATTCATTATCAAGAGTGACTGAATTTAAACTGATCAAAGGTGGGCTTGTCCCCAACATGATCATCAATACCCTCAACCAATTCTCCAATGTACGCCTTACAATCTCGCATCCTTTTACCGTCATATTGAAGCTGAAGGCCTACATTTTATATATCGATCAGCCTGTGCGCAGGTTGTCTAATAATTATAGAAGAGATGGATGATCCGTTAATGTTGTTCTTTGTGTGCCTTTTTTTCGTATGAATCGAATCGATCACATCGGGTTTTTGCGGAAATTTTCCGAATGTTATTTCGACCTACATTCATTCCGCGGGCAATGCTGCTTCAGTTGTCGTATATCGGATATTTGTCGGGCGTTTTGTGAAATACGGAAACCAAATAACGAGGTATTCATGTCTGCGGTTTTCATTGGACTTTTTTTAAGAAAAACGAGGTTCTACAAGATTACCCCACTTGAAATGAGGTAACGTCGGAAAATAACGATTGTCAGGATTTCATCTCGAGTTTACAATTCATCTCCTGAAGTTTTTGCTTCAAAGGTCTACGTGGAGCTCGTGCTAATTTTTATCACCAGGCGTTTCGAAATCTATTTGCAATGATGACCGAAAATCTTGTTCCCAAACCATACCTCGTTGGAAGTAGAGGTTCGGGACTAAGGGATTTTCTCCTCTAGGATATCGAAGAATTTCCTACAAAAATGACTTCATAATCATCCTCAGACCAAAGCGGGGAGTCGGGGTCCAAATGTAGCCGTGAAATTTAACATATGAATTAATTAAGCCATTTTTAGGCCATGCATATCGTGGAACATTAAAGAGCCCGTCTGAAAATTTAAGTAAACTCGCATTCGCACTGAGAAAATGTTTTAAAAATTCGATAGGCAAATGAAATGTAAAAATAAATCATTTGAAGGTTAGTTGCTATTTCCTACACGAATTTTATTGATGCACTTTGCTTAACTGACTCTTTAGGAAATAATTTTTGATACTCGTAGTTTGATTTGGGTTAATTCCATCTGAACATGGTACTTTGCATGCCATGCCAGTAGTTATGCTATCTGCAAATTACAGCCATATGTAACACTACCGCATAGTCAAGAAATGAAATATTAATACTTGATTTACGATGCTGTTCTCATCGTACCAAACTCGGTGCTGAGTTTTACCTTTGGACCTAATTTTCAACTACTTATGTATTCACGCTCTGTCGATGAGGATAACGAAATGCTAAGTTCATCCAAAAAGGAAAAATGAGTCCCAAAAAACATTGCTTTTAGTGTTCGCTCAGGGAGGAAGAGAAATTCTCTGTCAAGGGAACTCTCATGTTTCCAGATTGACGAAAGTATAGAAGGCTCAGTTTTTGCGATAGCTTCTTCTCCTGAAAATAAGCTGCCCTCCAAATCAGTCGTGTTTACCTCCCTCCAAATCAGTTTTGTTTTTCACTTTCAACAACTTGTAAACTTGAGAGTTTACCTCGTGCAGAAACTTGTCTTCCCACTTTTGTCCCTGGGTGATAACTACACGAGTACTTTTGATCTTAGAGCATTTTTCCTTCCAGTTTTCTACTTTTTTAATTAAATCAAATCAGCAGTGTCGATGCAAACACGGAAAGTCGAGTTTGAATGAGATCAAAGCGAAAATTTTTTTTTGCTCTTTAAGAAACCCTGAGAAATGAAAAGATGACGGTTACACGTCGTCAATGGATGGTGATTACTTTTCAATTCTTTTTGAACAAAGTTTTTTCTAAAAAAATTCTACAGAAAGTAGAGCCGACATTTCATTTCATTTAGTCGAAAGGATAACATGAAAGCAAAGAAATCAAAATCGACCCGGCGGTTCGAGCTGTAACAGAAGAGCTACCCACAGCAATATCAGAGCGTAGAAAGAATAAATTCAAACCTCAACAATGTACTGCTGCAACACTCTTCACGGGTTCAAAACCCGACGCGGTGGAGCCGGAAGCCCTTCATGCTCCGCCAGTGAAAAGAATGAACAATCGTCCATGGAAAAGAAACAATATTTCATAGCACGTACCGATCTACATGGTGACCCGAATTAGCTAATTTAAATCAGAAGATCTGAATTAACTTTTAATGAAATAAATGGAGAAGTAGTTGTACATGAAAGTTCTCACCATGAATGCTTTTCATGATTTTTGCATCAACTGAACTGTGAGGTTTAACTGAATAGAGAAGAACTTTCGAATATACGAAATCTAATTTATCTATCTATCTATCTATCTAGTCTAATACTAAAACTCTGGTCGTCTTGCTTGTTTGTTTGTTCGCTTGAACTCGTGTTCACGTTTGTCGGTCGGATCTGAGATATTCGAAATTTATACTCTTCGTTTAATCCTGTATTGTGGATACCGTTTAACTGCATAGGATATATTTCTGGATACGGTTTGATTTTGATTGATTTTATTTGACCCAACGGGTCACGGCTGGTCTAGTATACTCTAAATGCGAGTTTATTGCAGTGTGTATGCCAGTTGTCTAGCTTTGAAGAATGTGTAGAGCTTAGAGAACTATTACAATTCCCCTCAAATGGGAATATATTTACCAAAGAATTCCTGACAGCTCAGATATTAATTTTCACCTTAATGTTGTCTTATCAAATGAAAATAACTGATCTTCATTTTACTGCTCATGTATAACTGCATGATAATCATCTTCAAGAAACTACGCATCATATCTAAGCGATTGCACGTTAATCGCTTCATCAAGGACTGCACTATCTTCTACGTGCTTTTACTGTGTACTTGATAAAAACGGTTATCAGTACCCCTTTTGCGAGGACTGTTAAGCTTCCAAAGTCAGTGTCTATGGTCTGGTAACGATGGATGCAGAAGTCTCTTTTTTCGATATTGTCAGTCCGGTTCGTCGGAAAATACCTCACGAAAGTTCCCAATAAAGTTATCATGGTCGTAGATTACCGAATATCGAAGCATCATTTGAGTAATTTCAACTATTTTCTAATAGTTTGACGAAAAAAAAAATGTCAGAGTCCTAAACAATTCCCTCGTGACATGGCACTTCAGTACAAAATCTTTTAGTTACAGGATCTCACATCAACACAAGAAGGTCATTTTAGTGATGATAACGAATATTTTTTTAATTTGTCCATGAGCCACGAACACTACCATATCATACATGGACGTGACATTTGAATTTGTCTTAGGTTTCTCTCTTGAAGAAAGGTAGCGACGAAAGAAGACAATCTACCTCCCCACTCAATGAAAAATATTCCATACTTCAATCAACGACCATACTCAAAAGGATCACTTGAAAATATCAGTCTAATAAATTTTCCGCTGAGAAAGTTCAAATAATTTTTGAAGATAAATAATTATGTTTCCACCGGTAAAGCGTGAATGATTGCTTACGTATATACAGATTAGCATAATTGAAAGCCTTTTGATTTTATTTTTGGTTTTAGTAGTGCAGACTGAGATTAGAAACCAAAAGTAACACAAGTGAATTAGTAATAGCCTCACATTAGAAGTGACAATGAAATATTTGAATTTTCTGGAGAACACTCAAAAAACTAATCATCAGCCTCATTCAACAGCCAACAAGGCAATCTACCATCACTGGTCACTCTTAGAGGCGCTATAAGAGTCCTTCGTGACCCCGAAATATTGTGTCGCCGCGAGTAGTTAAATCGTATAACACCACCTATATGAAGTATCTTGTTTGAGAACATGAACTAAAAACTCGCGAACGATGTCGGACAATCCTTTAGAGAATTTATGACACAGCGCAAGCCTTTTACAAAAAACAAATCACAAATATTTTCCACACCAGAACAATTCATTTTGAAAACTGAGGCCATGAATCACAAAACTCAACTCTACTCCCGAATCTCGTGCCTCAAAACCATAAATTTCAGCTTGGTCCGCAGCCAAGTTCAACAGCGTGTTGTAAATTGTTATGTTATGTTATTTTCTTGATGATCAATTGAGTTTAAACAGTCGGGGGCTATTTTTCTTTCCCTTGCAGCGACACAAAATAAACGACGATGAGTTTTTTGGTGATGTGCGTGGTGACCGTGTTGGTCATGTGGACGGTGGTGGCGGTGGTGAAGTGGCAACTCAAGGTAAGAAAAGAAGATCTTGTTGAATGTACAAAAAACTAATCTGATCAAATTGGCTTGTGTAAGAAGAATTTAATATGCTTATTTACATTCGCGAACAGTTTTTATTTTTTATTTTAAGTACTAAACTATATTTCCTGCAGACGCCCCTCATCGGTCGTTTTGATCTTGGTGAAAAAGTGAGGTTTGTAGGTCAGAGAGCATCTCCTGATCCTCCCTATGATCGACTTCTTTCGTTATTTTTCAGACACCCACAAAAGCTTCCCGGACAAAAAATTAATCACCTGCTGCAAGGATGTTGTAGGATCTTCTCAAATACGAATAATGACAACAATTCTGTGCAGAATTGAGTCTACAATTGTCCTAATGTACACCTGGTCAATTTTAAATCACTCTTGTATCAACAGATCTCGTACTGCGGCCACAGTACGTGGACGATTTTCTCGACGTCTAACTTGTTGTTCTAGGTGGTCAACAAACTCTCTATCGGGGTCATGTCTTGGAAATTAGCTCTCCTAACATATCTTGAATGACTGTAATATCAATTAATGACAGCTGAAGCCCGATGTAACAGATAGATGCCATCTTCGAAAGAAGCTCGAAAAACAATGCAATGGAGCTTGAAAAACAATAGGTGACTAATCTTTTGCCCGCGGAACTCATGCATGTGTATCTTGAAGGGGACTAAAATGTTTGTACCAAAATCATACAGGCCAGTAATAAAATAGTGCGAAAATTATAAATGCTCCCATCGTATTCGTACGAAAATCGTACAGGATTTCCTTATCCACGCACACCCCAGGTTCGAGCAGTGGACAAGATAGGCGGCCCCAAAGCGCTGCCGCTGCTGGGCAACACGCTGGACATCATTGTGCCTGCAGAAGGTGAGACCTCATCGGCAGGAACTCTTCTCCAGACAGATATTTTAAGTTCCCGTTGAGCGGTGTAAACATTCATCATTATTCTTCTTTTTCGTTGAGTTGCAGCTGCTAACTGACTAATTCTTTATGTTCCCGTTAAGTTGTGTATCAGTGATGTGCCGTCTCCCAAATTTTTGCTGATGCCGTTTCTTTAATACTTAGAATATTCATTGGCTTTCCGTGTATGGAAAAATGACTATTTTTTACTTATTTAACTAAACAGCAACAATTGCCATGAAGTTTAATAACCATCATAATAAAAGTTTAAAATTCCGCGATTACTTTCCAGAATTTTATAAATTATTACTCAAAAATGTATAAGAGACGTATTGGAGCTTCCAGTTAACCTTTATTTCAGAGTATAAAAGACATACAGGGTGCCTCGAAATGAGTGCTTTGGGTAAACAAAGAGATCATAACGTGAGCGCTAGCAAGCAGCGCGTAAGTGTACACTCCATCAGTACTGGCTCAGTTCTCCTGCACAACAAAAAAATTCTGATATTATTTTTTCGTAATACACGTTTATTTGTAAACACTTTATGCAATGTTTGAGTTTTTTCGATGTACAAGTTTATTTGCTCGTAGTGCACCCATGCTTCCGCCTGATGTAATAGTGTTTTCGTTATTTGAGATTTATATTGAAGATAAAAATATTTATCGCTGCTTCAGGCCAGTAAATTACATTCGATAGGAGAGGTGAGTTTCACGTATTTCGGGTAGCATTTTTTCCTCTGTAACCCTTTTCATTTTCCTACAACCTCATTCGAACAACCAGCATGGTGTTCTATCATAAACTTTCTTTGGGGTGTAGGAAAAGTATTAGACTTCGAGTTGACAGGAACCATTCATAAACTCAAATTCAGTTGAGGATGATCATTGTTTCACTACTAACGCATCAATTTTAACATTTTCTTTCTCTGGAAACTTTACCAGAGTTCCTTGAAGCTCTGGCCAAGCTGTGCAACGACGGCCGGCCCGTGACCAGGATTTGGCTCTCGACCTTCCGTCCGTACGCGGTTCTCAAGAAAGCGAGCAGCGTCGAGGTGATTCTTCCTTATTTGTTCACTCGAACCACCGCTCTCTGATAAGCAATTTCTTGTGGGACATTTTAAAAGGCCTCTCAGCACGGGTAATTCGGCGGAAGAGATTCTGTTGTGCAATTTCTGGCGCTAGTTACATGCTTGTACAATTGCACAATTTCGTATCTACACTTGTGCAATGTCGTGCGGGCGCTAGTTGCAGGCATGTGCAGGATGTAAATGGTACAAATACTTGTATGTTGATCATGAATTTGCCTATTCGCAGTGCTGTTGAGCCTATCAGTTTTTTTACTATCCATTTATATAGAAGTTCACGCCTTCATCTGTTCTAAAACAATGATGAATTTCTTACATTCTCTTAAGCGAATGGCTCATTCTGTCTTTTTTGTTTCCGTAATCCAACTCATCATTGTCTTGCTTGATTGGATTCCATTTTTCTACACAACATAAAAGGAGTGTTCAAAAATTTCAGGGAATGTTTCGCGAACTTGTGGAAGTTGCTTTAGGCAATTGCCTACGCAAATAAAAAAGCATTGTGTGATATGTGCTACGCAGGTTTTTCTATTGGACGTGCGGGTGATAAAATGAATACAAGAGGTCGCGGGCCACAGACCATCAGCCCCCGGACCAGTTGTGCCCCAGTACATCCTTAATTCGGACTACTCGCACTATTTTTGCTCACTTCCAGGAGGTGCTGAGCGGAACTAAAATCATCACCAAAAGCAGGGATTACGACTTCCTCTTGCCCTGGCTGGGACGAGGTCTTCTGATCTCCAAGGGTTCGTTTATTTTGAAGCCACGTGAAAACGGAGTATTTTTTATGTTGTTTTGCCATGCCACCAAACCTGCAACGCGCTGGTGTGAAAGTTTTGGAATGTCGAGGTCCTGAATGTCTGTTGGTCGCCTGGCACTACTCAAAGTGGCACATACCGACTCTGAGGGGAGAAGGTTTGGTATGGACTCTGACAATGTGTGGCCATCGAAAATCCATGCAAGTGTAAAGTTTAGGTACATGTGTACGTTCTGACGCAGAGAAACACAGCTACATACCTTCATAGTACTACGATTAAATTTTATGATGGGAACCCCGGTAGTTTCTTTATCGGACCGGTAAAAACCCGTCAGTAAATGCGAGCTGGAAAGAAATTTACGTTGGAATCTTCTAATTATTTTTTAGATCAGTGTGAGTTAATGACAATAGAGTAGTAGTCAGAAGTAAAATGTGCTTGCCGTAGTACATTGGGAGGCCCTTTGCAACACGGCCTAATTTACATTATGCCTAGTGGTCGATAACTGCACTGGAGAGAAGCTGCAATGCATATTGCATTTCTACGTGGATCTGAAAACGTCTTCAGCAAGAAATCTTTCTCTTGTGTTGTGCTGTGGACACGGCGATGTCGAAGACTAGAGGGTGTCGCGTGGGTTCTGTTTTCCCCAAGTAAGAAATTGTTTTCTTAGGATGCTAGGCTTTTAACTGCGATATGAAAATGTTTTTTGTGTTAATATCATCCTTCAAATTTTTTGAGTACTGGTGATTGTAATTATCAAAAGAACATTTTCATGTACAGTTATCCCAAGTATCACCCGGAATTTCATTGGAGAGGGGACTTTCGCTCAGGCCTGTAGCATAGCTTGCAATAACCGATAACCTAAGTTTCGAACCTAAGTTTAGGTTCAAAACTCGATTGTATGAAAAATTCCTGCCCGTCATCTAAATACATTGGCTAACTATAGAACAGTTTGCAATTTGTGGCCCAAAGGACATTATGAGCGATGTCCGAATGGTGTCCTCGGCTGAATGTGATTACCCCGTGCGACAGTCTGAGTGATGGCGTGTTATTACTTTAGAGTTACATTCTTAGTATGTTTTGATTTTTAATATTTTCTTATTTCTCGATACTTTCTTGACTTCTTGATAGTTTTGACTTGTTGGTAATTTTTTACTTCTTAGTATTTCTTAACTTCTTAGGATTTCTTGGCTTCTTAATATTTGGGTTCCATGGCGTACTGGTAGCGGGATGGCCTCGAAACCGAGAGGACCTGGGTTCGAATCTCGGTTCAGTAGAGACATTTTCACGTAACCAGGGAGTACTTCCCTTGAAAAAGAAAGTTCAAACCACACATTCCTCACACCCCTCACCACGCCAGTAGTTGTAAGGCATTGAAAATCTAATGGTAAAACGTGTTGGAAGTAGTAAAGGTTCTTTTTTAATGTTTCTTAACTTCTTAATATTCTTAATTTTGTTATTGTAGCACTCGAAGATTGAACACACTTTTTAACGCAAGAGGACGACTATAGGATGAGAAATAGCATCAGTACCAAAGTTACTTTCCATCAATGCTGCCCAGCGGTAAACTCGCGAATAAGATCATAAAACGTTGAGTTCTTTCGAGTTCTGTGGCTACGCGGGGAAAGAGAAGGTAGCAATGCACAGTCGGGTGACATATCGCCAATCTTTAATCGAATATAACGCTAAGGAAAATGAGATGATTTCAGATATTCTGTTTCGATAAAAATTGGATACCTCAACATGGCGAGCATGAGTAAGAAGTGTATACTAGTTTATGGAAAATGATTTCTGCAGTATTTAGACTTGAGTGATTCATTTTCCTTTTAACTAAGATTTGGCGACGTGTAAACTCTTCATAAAACTTGAAATGGAAATACATAAATCTTAGATAAACCAAACACAATCTAGGAGGAGCTATTTTACTATGAATAAAATAACATTTGCCTGCGCAGGTTCAAAGTGGTTCAGCCGGCGTAAACTGCTGACCCCGGCATTTCATTTCAAAATTCTAGAAGATTTCAACGACATCTTCAATGAAAAAGCGCAGATTCTCTCGAACGAGCTCACGAAACACGCCACTGGAAAAGAGTTTGACATCTTCAACATGGTTGCGTTGTGTGCCTTGGACACCATATTAGGTGAGTATGGAACGAAGTTTGTCAATTGAGTCATCGGGCTCCAATTTCATCAATTGTTTCTTCCTCGGCGCAGCATCTCAGGGACCGCATGTCGCGTTAATGGGTGGTCCAAATTGGGCACTAATTCAATGCTTGACCATTTTTACACCAGTTTTGTTTGAATGATTTGTCGTTATTCAGTGATAGATCATACAGAAGCACACATGGAGGCCATACTTCATATTATGTTATCTTTTCCTAGGCCAATTTTGAAGCTACGCGAAAGTTTTTTCTCGGACTTACCAAGCGTGAAATGTCTTATGCTTTAGACGAAAAGTCGGGGGACGTCCAGCATGCATCATCACGTAACTACAATATGTGATGAGGCATATTAAATACAAGACGTGGATGCACATGGACACGGACCTCAGCAATATCTATAACATTATCATCAATTATATTATATTATTAACAGGCTTGTAATTCTAAAGAATATTTTTAATTGCCATACTAAGACAGTAGAACTCTAGTTGAACAGAAAAATATTTCAGATTCCCATACTATCGGGAAGGACAAGTAACGCCGTAACGAGAAGGACGACCGGTGGAGAGGGACGAATAGTTAAACAGAAGTCTACTTGATTTTGTGGCAATGGACTCGCGAATGAAAATAGAATAAAAAATCAGTAAGATTGCGCGGGTTGCTCGCTGCCAGAACAATAATCAACCGAGATGAGGAACTTGAGATCTTATAAGCGGTCGTAGACACCCACAGAGCTCCCGGGTAGTGCGGTGGCAGTCAATTCCGAGGAGATGTGGACGAAAAAAAATATTTCCAAGTTAGTTTGTCTCATCTCATGACCCTTACAAAGGAATGAATAATTCAGATCATCCCCCCTGATGAAGAGCATGAATGCCATGCTCGTTCACGTGACGTGCACACAACTCCACGTTGGTTTCCGCGTTTTCGGGAAAGGAAATCGGAGAATTCGGCTCACCCAAAATGATTCCTTTTACGTGTCTTCTCAGTGTGTTTAAATGAACATCCAACCTATATAGTATATACCAACGTCAAATGTCGTCCTTAACTTTGTTTTTCAACCAATGAAGTGCTAATGCACCTCAGTGAGATAACGTGCGCTATCGAGAAAAAACTGAGTCAACCCTAAAATAATTCGGTCGGTCATTAGAGTCGAGTTAACGATGAGGAATTTGAAAACCCAGCATTGTGTCCGCACGTCGTATCGACTTATTAATTTGTTCTTGCTCGTCTCCAGACACGACCATGGGCTTGAATTTGGACGTGCAACGTAGGAGCGACGCAGCCTACGTCACTGCTGTGCAGAAGTGAGGCGTCCTGCGCGTGCTGTGGAGCCTGCAGTGCAGTGCTGTGATGGCTGTGGTGCAGTGCTGTGATGGCTGTGGTGCAGTGCTGTGATGGCTGTAGTCCTATGCTGTGGTGCCTGTAGTGCTGTGATGCCTGCAGTACTGTGCTGTGATGACTGTAGTAGATTGCAGCAATGCCTGTAGTACGAATACATTGCTGTGATGTCTGTAGCACATTACTGCCGTAAACATTGCTGTGATGTCTGTAGTACAGTACTGCCCGTAAACATTGCTGTGATGCCTGTAGCACATTACTGCCCGTAAACATTGCTGTGATGTCTGTAGCACATTACTGCCCGTAAACATTGCTGCCAGCATCGCTTTGGAAAGGAAAATCAGATATTCAAATAAATCCACGAATGAAAATGAATTTCATGTTCTGCGCTCGCACCGTGACTCTGAAAACTAGAATGAATGAAAATTTAAGTTCTTCCCCGTTAGGTTTTCTGCTAAAAACGCACGATTTTGAAATGATTCCTTTGCTCAAGATGTACAGGTATACTCGGGACGGTCGGTTTGTCCCGGCAGAAGCCAAGCAAGGCCAAGTAAACGCCCGTCTAGTTTTGGTTTTATTAATTAAACACATGACGAGCTAACTAACTCGTACAAAGTTAAACGTTCTAGTAGGGGGAACCAGCCAACTCGTCCTTGTCGAGGAATGACTTAAATGAACATCCGTTTTCAATAATGTTTTGCATTTTTCATTTCCCTGTTCGTTAGGTTCCTTGGAATCGTGGTTTCATAGGTCCCAGTCCTGCTGTTTGAACTCATTTTCGTATGCAATAAATGAACTTTTATGTGTAACACATTTTCTGCATATTAGATAAGCTTATTAATTGTAAAGTATGAGGGCTTTATAACCTTGGTAACGGCCTGAAAAACTGATGCAACATCAACAGCTAAGTTTCTTTTTCAATGTCAATGCAATTAAAATCGAACGATTTCAAAGTATACTCCACCTAGCTAAAGTGAGAAAATAATAGGCAGAATATCCGTCCGTACTATCCGTCCGTACTATCCGTCCGTACTATCCCCTTCAAGAGGCATAGGATAGGGCCATAGGCTTAGGTTAGTTAGACTTGTCTATTTTATGCTATGAGGATTTGCATCCCAAAGGGGACACTGTTTGGTTACCTCAGCCATAGATAGGCCTTCGAGGCTTCTATTTTCGCGCCCACTTCGCTTCTTTCCATTTTTATGCGTTCTTCGCTGATTATTCTTCATCTTTGTTTCTCTTCCTCCTTAACTTGCAGTTCCTATGCGCAAGGGATCTTGTGTGGCAACACACCTTGAACATAGATTCCCCGTTTTCTTTTAAGTCCATGCTAAATGATCTCTATTCTTTCGGTGCGAGACAGCCAGAGTTACTGAAGCCTTGCTATCGTTACTACTACTAATACTAATACTTACATACCATGAAGCATTGCTTAATATTTTTAGGATATCAGGCATCGTGCAAGAGAGACAAAAGAAGTTTTGGCTGCACCATGATTTCCTCTTCTGACTTCTTGGGGACGGTAGAGAGCACGACCAATACCTGAAAATCCTTCACGACGTGTCGCTGAAGACCATCAAAGACCGTAGACGCCTCTACAAAAACTCTACGGCGACTGAAGAAACCCAAGTTGAAGGTAATGTGTGCCCCAAATAATGAAGAAGGTATTCGACCGTGAGCTACAATAAATAACAAGACGAAAGCATTTGTAGAAATCGGTATGTAAAATCGCGGCTGCACGGAGGTAAGGGAAGCGTGAATTTGTTGCCATGACGCGATGCCCTTCAGGTGGGTGACCTTGGCTTCTTTGTTATCTGTTGATCTAGATAAACACTGAATGTTTGTGATAAGCGACTGATGCTGGTGATTAGAGACTTTTAATTCCACCAATAATTCTACCAGTAAGAATTCTACCAGTAAGAATTCTACCAGTAAGAATTTTATCAGTAAGAATTAATCCGCTGCGTAATTTCCCTTTTTATTTGTAAGCTGTACATTTAAAGTTTAAAACTAAAGGCTTGATAAAGTGCAGTAGTAGAAGAGCAGCTTTCTAAACTCAATGGAAAATAATTAATAAGAAGATATGAAGTAACTACCAAACTCATAGCGAGC
Organism: Orchestia grillus; assembly: GCA_014899125.1. NCBI lineage: Eukaryota > Metazoa > Arthropoda > Malacostraca > Amphipoda > Talitridae > Orchestia > Orchestia grillus. The sequence goes on from VOMN01117234.1 coordinate 13,078, forward strand.
CTCTATCCGCGCTAGATCGGTTCCAACAACCGCTCTATCTATTATCTCCCTCTCATAACATGCTCTGTTTGTTTTTTATGACATATAATTTCCAAACTATTTTATGCTCGCTCTAGTTCCTGTGCGGGAAACAGCTGTAGAGCGGTTGTTTGCCAGAACCGATCTAGTGCTCCATGCAGGGGACAACTGTACTGTCTGTAATCCAGTCAAATTCAGGGAATTTCACGTTAGTCTGATTCCGGTACCCTCATACTGAAATAAGAGTGTGTGTGCATTTTCTACAGGAATCTGTGCTTCGAATTGTGGCTATGGCCGGAATAGGATGCCTATGGCAGGAATAGGATGCCTATGGCAGGAATAGGATGCTTATGGC
>VOMN01117237.1:0-11161 GCA_014899125.1 Orchestia grillus
CCGATATTCAGTCATATTCAGTCGACTCGGAGATAAGGAAAAGTCTAAGGGTTGGACCGCCATAGTTAGCGACTAACTAATCGCTACATATATATTATGACACGTGCAAATATCCCTACTCAACTCGATGAAATTATCAAAAGAAATGTAATTTCATTAATTTCTAACCGCGCGCACCTTTAGTAATTATTCATTCTACAAAAACACTCAATCGACGAATTGGAATGGGCTTTAGCGTTGTTGAACTTCGTACTTCTCAACATATATAATCAAGAAATACGACACAGAACAACTCAACAATGACGTCTAATATTCAGAAGGAAAAACCTATTCAACTGAAAATTTCAAGTAAATAAATTTAATCATGTCCCCAACAGAAATAACTTTTATAAATTCCAACACGTTTTAACGTTGGGTTTTCAATGCCCTACAACTACTGACGTGGTGAGGGATGTTAGGCTTGAACTCCCTGGTTGCGTGAATAGGTCTTGATTACGCCGAGATTAGAACCCTGATTCTCTCAATTACGATGCCATCACGCTACCAGTACGCCATAGAACCCACGAACCAGCAGAGCAGGGCAGCGCTACTTTGAAATGTAGCGGCCGCTACATTTCAAAGTAGCGCTGCCCACCTCTGCGAACCAGTAATAAACATTGTACAACTCAATTATCATTTCATTACTCTCAAAGGTTAGCACAAGATCCTCCACGGGAGGAATATCATCGATTTGATGAAATAATTAAATTTGTACGGAAATTTTAGTAGCTTAGAGTTAGTAAACTTTGATGAGTGAAGATGTCAGCGGATTTTTAAAGTTAACGACATAGTAAATTTACTCAAACTGCACTTCAATTGTGTTTATCTACAAGAATAGTTATTATAATCTCAGTAAGAGCAAATAAATTTTGATTTTAAATAATGAAATTATTACCTAATGTAGGAATTTAACAAACATAACGAATACGTTATTAAATCGGGTAAAACTAGTCCCAAAACGTAGCTATTCTCAAGTATACGGCACACTGAAAACACACCGAGTATTTGTAATCTCCGTGTTTTATCTCTCTTAATGCTATATGCAGGCCTAATAAGTTTTAATCATAATATTAAAGATCCAAAATTTTAGGCTGAAGAAAGTTTTTGGTAAACATATATGAAGAAAACCTTACGTTATTCAGACGCCGAGAGACGCAGTGTAGTTAAATGTAAGGAAATTTCAGTACATTGAAGTATTTTACGCAGTGCGAAAACGGCGTACAGCTGTAAAGTGGGGAATTTTTTAGGACATATGAACAATAAAAACAGCTGATTTATAGTCTCAGCACATTTTTAAAAATGAAAACAATATATGGATACTATCTAATATAAGATCTCCTCTTTGATTTGTAAATAGCGATATTCTAATACATGGAATTATAGATGCGGTCCAATCTCTTTCCATAAAGTGTTTGGCTTGGAATTTTCAATGACCACACAATAACTACAGATTATTTGAACTGACCGATAATAATGAAAAATTAATGATTCTATTGAGAATTTAACGGAAAATTTAAGCAACTTGACGCAATGAGTGTGCAATTTGGGGTAATTTCTGTGATGGTTTCAGTGACTGGAAACGGCCGGCAGAGGGCAGTGAAAAGCTGCAAGTTCCGCGTCCTTGCGCAGGTATGTTGGCGTATATTTGCAATTCTAAGCCCAATTCGTGCAGTATACTTTTTTATTTTAATATTTTTGTAAAGTTAATTTTTTTCCGTATAATTTTCTCGAATATGGCATCTAACTAAACGATAAATATACAATAAAAATGCTTTTATATTTGCCGATTTATTAGGCTCCCCCACCTTCCCCTTCCTCCTTTTCGGTTGTCCCAATTTTAACCCTTAATATTTATAAGAAATTCAGTTCACTGAAACATTCTAAGGAAATAAAGTAATGAGCCGTTATTAATTTTTCTTGGAAATGCGTGGGGCGAGTATTTGTTACCTGTTTTTGCACACAAATTGCATGGCTGTGGATGCGGCAGTACGTGACACAGAAATAACATTGCACATTCACTGGGAGCGCTGCAGCGTGCTAGGTGTCACTGCAGCTGGCAGATATTGAAGCATGCTCTTGAGGTTATCATGATTTGGATCCAATTTTACAATTATACTCGCTTCATTTTGTCATGTATTGAAATATTTTTGCGATTAAATACGATATTTTGACTCCTAAATATAGTTGTGAAATTTGACTTGGCTGTACAAATTTGTGATTGACATGACATACCATGAAGCACTGAAGCCCAGAAATTGTGTAACTATGAAATCCTTAAAATTCGTATTGTGATAAATTTTCATTGATAAATTAGTGCATACTATTTCGAAATAATCTGCAAAAATATTTTTTTGAACGCTACCGGATCAGTCTTTTAGGCTAGTGAAATTTCCTAAATGGTAGCTCTAATATGTGCACTAAGTTTTTCTTTCTATTTTGGATTATAATATACTTTTCAAAGATGAAGAATATGACAAGTAGAATACATATGAATTTGATTTAATTACTAGTGGATGCATTCTGCCAAAAATGGTGGGACAAATGATATTGAATTTTTAAAATGCCTTCTTATTTACATTAACTTGGGTATAAAATGTCATTTCCAGTATCACTGATATAGACTGCCTTACCTGACAGCCTTGCTATTAGTTAAGGAATATGGACTAAAAATTTTCTGCTATCTAAATCCTAAAGAGCTTCACAAAGATGGACAGACCAAGCAGGCAACACTGGGCTAATATTATATTACTAGATGTGCCTCACCAAGAATGACAGGAAAGTTAATATTCATTTCTAAAGATACTCTCTTATTTATGCTAAATCTGATGTGAAATATTATTTGGAATATTACTGGTACGAACTGCCTTCTCTGACAGTCTTGTTGATCATTAGAAATACTGACCTGGGCAGTTTCTCCTGTGCAAATCCTCAAGAGCATGAGAGATTGGATGGCTAAGCCAGCAACACTGGCAATTATTATGTAGTGGGGTGCATTTCATGTTTGTAGAATTCATTTATGTTCACCACATTTTTAAAATTCTTTTCTTCCTCATTCAAAACTAATTTTTTTATTTCCTAATTTTACATGAACTTTTTCTTTATTTTCAATTATAACTTTGATATTCTTTTATTTATTGTTCAACTTGTTCATTTTATTTATTTATTTCAAATTAAAATATTTTGATATGTAGTGTTTGGTGTCTACTAATTTGTTGGAATAGAGGATGCCCAGGATCCATCTCATAAGAATAGTTGAAAATATTGACTGAGTCTTGGGTCAATAAACTAAAGTCCTCATTGATATTTTTAACCATCCTAACTAGTATTTTATTTGTATTCTCTGTGTTCAGTTAGTTATCATGTTGTCTTAGGCATGATGATGCCTTCATTGTGAGTTGTTCTTGAGTCTGACCCATACCCTGCATTGTTCCTATAGACCTTGTGTCATGTCCCATGCCATCCATGCTCCATGCTGGGTCCAATTCTAGAAATCATTGGCAGAATGTTGACCTTGTGCTCTCTGTCTGTGGCCTAGAGGCCTACAGTCCTTCATCAAAGAATTAAATTGTTCTTGGTCTGAACCTTGGAGGAGGAAGGGGAAGTGGGTTTAGAGAAGAATGTAATTACTCAAAGCCTGTGACCTCTTTGACATGCTATCAAATTTAAAATTTCACATAATTCTAATAATCACTCAGAATCAAATTGATTGAATTTCTTGAAATTGTTCATTTTGCTCTTCAAATTTTCTCAAAATGTTGATTTACTGTATAGTTTGAAAACTTGATGCAAATATTGTTTTGGCGCTGCATGAATATTTTGTTAACTTTGCGTTCAGTTCATTTTACACATGGAAGCATGCTCAATGCCATACATGTTACCTGCATCAATGCTGTGAATTCCCAAATGCTGCGTCCTGCTTAGTGTTATGCCAATTTTGTTGCAATGGAAATTAAATAATTATCCGCCTTGGGTTGGGTTAGTCTCTACGGGAGTTGAAGTTCTCAGATTTAATGCAGTCACCTTGGTTTTAATTCAATCTCTATTGCAAACTTTCTTGCAGCTAATGCTGTAGAGAAAAGCTGCTAATGTAATGGTGTAGTTTTGATGTATTTCTCAATCCCAATAGGAGTTCAAATTCTTCTGATTTGATTTTGTTTTTATTTTAAATTGAGAAATTTTATTTCTAATAACCCCATTTCAGATTGATTTAAATGTTTGTGGCCATATGTGCAAGTTCCCATGAATGTGAAGGTACATAATTGTTGTGTAGGTGTAATTCTTTGTGTTAGCATTAGATATTTTTGTTTGACTCTATTAAATTAATTATATAATTCAATATTTCAGTTTAAAATAAGCTATCATACCATATAAATGATATCAATTGAGTGTATGTATGAAATGAATGGATTGAGAATTCCCAATTGTATTGTGTTTACATTATATTGTCCTACACAACAAATTGTAAATCATACCTTATTTGCATACTATTGTAAACTTCATAAAGCTTTGCAGATGACTTGTCTCATGTTAAGCATTGCAAGTCCTTTGTGCCCTCCACAACGCATTGCAAGTCCCTTGTGCCCTCCACAACGCATTGCAAGTCCCTGGTGCCCTCCTCAACGCATTGCAAGTCCCTGGTGCCCTCCACAACGCATTGCAAGTCCCTGGTGTCAACTTCAAAGTTGTTATAGTGAGTTGTGCTCTTCTTTTCAGGTGAGGTGTGTGGCTGAAGCTGTGCAGTAAAAACCCTTGACTGCCTATACCAAGCTGCTGCCCGTCAAGCCTGTGGACGTGCCTGCGGAGCTTCTGCTTATGTACCCCGGAGGTTCTGAGCTGTGCTCCTGCAGCCGGTCTTCTCTTTCCTCTTGCTCTCGTGGCTCACTGTGTTGAGTTGTGTCGTGTTATCAAGTCCATTTCAGCTGTACTGATTCACTGTTTTCCTAGCTTCATTTGTCTAATGCTTTTGTCAGCCTTGTGAATTTTTACTGCTTGGGTTTGTTTAGGTTCTTCTGTTTGGTGGTGGTTAGACTAGGTCAATGTTCACTCGTGTAAATTTCCATGAAATCCGCTGTCCTATTTCCATTAGGTACAGTCAAGCTCCATATTTACCCAATGAATCATTTTCAAAATTTCAGAAAAACTTCTATTTATGATATTCAAGACTCTAGACAGTCAGATATTTGGTTAGAAGAAAGTAAGTTCTACTGATTCAATATTAATTGCTATGTTGTTTTTGGTGTGTCTAGCTAGACAATTTTTGGAGCACTGATAGTCTATTAATGGTTACACTGGTACCCTTAGAACTACTATTGCACCTGCCAAGACTGTGATATTATTTTTTGTTCATTTTAACTGATCTCAAAAGTTTTTGGCAGGTGTATTGTGATGAAATGATCTTTGTCTTGTGGATACGGAGTTGCTGCAACTGATCAGTGTGGTGCACTCACTGTGTGGAGATCATCACGAAGGTTGAATGTTCCTCACTTGCCATCTAATGGTGAAAAGCTACCAACACGCACTGTGTTGAGGTGTGGAGGCTCTGTGATCTTCTGCTGCTCTCCTTGTGCTCGTTCCCAAATTGGATAGGTAGTTGTCCTCTGAGAGACATTAATGGGCTTTCAGTGTCAAATCATTGCTTGATTTGGTGTTTTTGTGCCGATATTCTTTTTAAGCATAAATTTTTGTTGTTTAATATCACCTGTACACCTGCTGTCCAGGTCAGATAATTGTATGGTAAAGAAGTCCCTTTCCAAGCTTCTGTGACTTTGAGTTAGTTTTAGCTTTGATAGCATAAGTGGACACTGCCGGTCAAATCCTCTTTGTGGAAGTGAAACTACTTCTCCAAGGCATTCATCAGGGTACTGTTTGGTGTTGTTGCTGCCCTGTCCCTCGTGCTGGGTTTGTTGCATCTCTCTCTGAGCTCAGTTGGACTGCTCTTGCTACTCCTTCCTCTGATGTTCGTCTTCCTAGCATTGAGGTGCGCACCTCGACATCTGCGTCTCCTGCCTCGGTAAACTCGAGTAACTGCCCTCTCCTGATCTCAGCTTCTGATGCCACGTGGAGCTCTGATGCAGCCACCATGGTCCGCTCAGCACAACCACTCCATCGCATCCGAGCTTCACCCTGTCCTGAATAAAGAATGCGACTCGGTGTGCTCGCTCCTGTAGAGATGTTACTTCAACCTCACCTGAGCAGAATCAGTATGTGACAATCCCTTAGTTGCAACGCATCAAACTTTTGATAAAAAGAAAAACTAGCCCACATATCAACAGCTCTTTAAACGTGCTCGCAGCTTCTACATTTGCATCGCACCATGGCCGTCAATGGCTGCGATTCTCCCTCAGAACAGCATTACTCACTCAAATGGAACGACTACTCAGTGAAGCTCGTCACGGCCTTCCAGTCGCTCCGAGAAGAGGAGGACTTCGTGGACGTGACGGTGGCGTGTGACGGCCGCCAGTACAGTGCCCACAGGATGGTGCTGTCGGCCTGCTCTCCGTACTTCAGGACCATGCTCAAGGTGGTCACATTTGCTGGGGGGTCCCACAATTGTACTCACTTGTACCTTCTCCATTATTCATCTGTTCTGGTCTTAGTTTGATTTTCATTGACTTGTCTAGGGTGGCCAATTTAAAATGCTGTAGTTTGTATAGTATTAGTGCTAACAGGCTGTTATCAATTTTATTGAAAAGAGCACAACGTAACATTTTATTTAGTATGATACATACGATTATAACTAATTAATAGGTGCATCTGTACAACTTCAATTCTATTCATGGCTTATTAACCGAAGAAAAATGCCACTTTAACCCAAAAAAAGTTTATTGTAGAAGAAAGGACAAAAACACGGCGCGATTTGTTAACAAGTTGTCAATTTCAAGCGAGATATGGAATAGGATTACCTGGAAGGAAAGTTCAAACCTAGTACACCAAGTGGAGTGTTGATGTCACAGCTCATTGTTCAAGTAAAAGGAGCTCAGGCTGTCTAGAGACAGTGAACAAATGCAAACATTAACATGGTTATGATTTCAATTAATAAAAATGAAACAAGGGGAGTGAAATTTGTCATCTGAGACACAAAAGAAACAAAACTGCTGTTCTTCATATTTTCAGAAAAGGTCTTAATTTAAAACTGTCCAATGGAATGTCGTCAAGAACTCTCGCTGCGTGATGAGGATCGGAAGTTATTTGGCCATAGAATGAAAAACATGAGCGGGGCTAATGATATTATGTTGAGTAGCACAATTCTTAAGTGAAGAATATTGGAATAAAATTTTAGTTCTTTATTTTTTCTGTAAAACCTAGTTCAGCCATCTAGCAATAATAGATTGTAAACCTAGTTCAGCCATCTAGCAATAATAGATTATAAACTACAGCTTTTCAAATCAGCTAGATTTTTAGGTGACACCCTGTGCTGAGCTTCACGAGTTGAATGAAAAAGTGACCTTATAATATTAACGAAATGACGAGAGTTATTTGACCTGCAACAAATACAAAACACAAGTAATAGGCTTTTTAAGAATGAGGCATTTTTGTGGGACATCCTGTATAGCCATCAGCTGCTTATCTTTTGGGACATCCTGTATAGCCGTCAGCTGCTTATCTTTTGGGACATCCTGTATAGCTGTCAGCTGCTTATCTTTTGGGACATCCTGTATGGCCGTCAGCTGCTTATCTTTTGGGACATCCTCTATGGCTGTCAGCTGCTTATCTTTTATCTTTTGGGACATCCTGTATGGCCGTCAGCTGCTCATCATTAACAGCCTTCAGGGAAAAACATGCAGTTAAGGCGGGATAGCATGAAAATGTATATTAGGCTTGAAGATTTTCCAGCTGAATTGGAGTGCATTCTAGTGATAAATGGATGAACCAGAGTGACAAATTGTACCTTAGGACTGAAGGAAGCATTATATAGGTACTCATGAGTTAATGTTCAAAATACAATGATTGGAACAAGTCTTATGTTCCATAAGTCTGCTAATATGGAAAAATATAACATATTATTTATTTTTCTCACAACATTGAGGCACACTAGCCATATAGTGAACTGAACTGATCGAGATGCTACATAATTATGTGTTTTATTTCATGTATTAGGGTAAACTGATCGCGTGATCAAGCAATTCATTTGAGCAGGCAAACCCGTGCAAGCACCCCATCGTGATCTTGAAGGATGTGGGGTGTGCGGAGCTGGAGCGGCTGCTGGAGTTCATGTACAACGGTGAGGTGAACATCGCTCAGGACCAGCTGGCTGCCTTCCTCAGGACTGCCGAGAGCCTCAAGATCAGGGGCCTCGCGGGGGGCGGGGCCCCTGCTGCTTTTGAGGAGCATGCGGTGAGCTGCACTGCTGTGTTTTGGTATTGTGTGTTGGTGTTGTGTGCCCGTGTGTGTGGTGTGTTGGTGTTGGCATGGCTGTGTGTGGTGTGTTGGTGTTGGCATGGCTGTGTGTGTGGTGTGTTGGTGTTGGCATGGCTGTNGGCTGTGTGTGTGGTGTGTTAGTGTAGGCATGGCTGTGTGTGTGGTGTTTTGTGTATCTTACAGGTTTAAGGTTGCTATAGTAGGCTTCTGAACAGATTTGCTCTGCATGACGTCATCTTCCCTCGTTGCAGAACAAGATGAGGTTCGGAGCGCCTGTGTACGACACTCAGCACCACCACCAGCAGCAGGGGCAGCACTGTGCAGGCGGCATTGAGCAGGACACCCGCGGCCTGGCGTCGCATCCCGTGCCTAAGAAGAGAAAGCTTATGCTTGCAGAGGGTGAGGGGCTCGTGCTCTTGTTCAGATGAAATGCCCTGTAAGAAGCAGGGGCACCTCGTCCTAGGCCGTGCTGGTGGGGTGCCTCTTGAGGAATGTCTTGTTCAATCTTCCTCTCCTTAAAAGAGTGCTCTCCTCAGGGTGTCAAATCCTGGACCTAATCATTTGGAGACCACTTGTAGCTCGTACCACTGAGGTTTGGAGGCACAGGTTGGTACATGCAGGCTAACCTCATTTTTTTATGTTTTGCTTATCCGGGTACCTTTTTTAGTAACTTTTTTGATGAAACTTTGTCCCAATTCTTTTAAATCCTCGTGTCCCAGTTTCCCAATCTTTCAGTTTTGGCCCAACTATTTCATGTGGGTGATTCATGAAAATTAAGTTCTACTGTATTTTCGAGAGGGGGTGGGTGAGGTTGTGTTCAGTAACTTGACTGCTTGCCTCGAAGAGTAGCGAGGTGTCAACATAGCCATCAAGAAGCCAGAATCGAGTTGAGCTTCCCAAGTTAGTGTGTCGTGTTCATTGCACACCTTGACTACAAGACTGTTTTGTGAAGAAAAAAGTCTTGCCATTCATAAGTTGGTGACTACTCTGAAATAAAGTCACTTAAAACTGATAGAGTTAAGGTAAACAAAACCAGGTGCGGAAGGCAGCAGCGCTTGTTAGAATAAATTGGACACTCTACTGAATGATAGTTGTACAGTTACATGACTCAACGTCACGCGCCTCTCTGACGACCAGCCTTCGTGCAGATCAGAGCAGCAACAGCAGGGGCTCTGTGGGCAGCGGGGGCACTGCGGCTGACCACGACACTCTGCTCACAGGTGCGGGTTGTGCAGCTCTTCTTTTAATGAACTTATTTGTGGGTTCATTTGAACCTTGAGGTTGGCATGTTGATCCACGTGGTACTGGCATTGCGGGAAGGAAGGGTAAGCTGTGCGGTGCATCCACCCTGGCACCTCGCTCGTGTGGACCAGATGTGGACCAGAAATGGTGTCGTTTGCTACTAACTGCTGACACGTGATCGGCTAGTTTAATTATACAATAGAGACGGCCGAGATTGTGGGCTAATTTTCTCCTGCTTTGAAGAAAGCTCAGTTCAGTTGAACCTAGGCTAATGTGTGATAACAATTTTTAACCCTTGGACTGACTCGAGCTCATAAATTTGGCTAGATAGCAGACAGTTTTAGGCTACATACCTATAAGTAAACGGAACCGTATAAGCATTGCAGGCAGACAGTTTTAGGCTGCATACCTATAAGTAAATGGAACCGTATAAGCATTGCTGACCATGACATGGAATCAAGACTTCACAAGTTCACCTGTGATGGAGATGAATGTAATATTTCATTACTGATGCAGTCTCATCAGTGTGACTCTAGAGCCTGTGCTGAATTCGCTTAAAGCAGGTATGGTAGTAAAGTTAAGGAAATTATAATCTATCTGTATAATATTAAAACTCTGGTCGTCTTGCTTGTTTGCTTGCTTGCTTGAAACTGTGCACATGTTTGTCTGTCGGATCTGAGATATTGGAAATGTATACTCTTCGTTTAATCCTGTATTGTGGATACCGACTTAACTGCATAGGATGTATTTCTAGATACGGTTTGCCTATAAACGCCGAGTTTCCACGGAGAAATTTTAGTCTTCCTTCTTGAAGATCTCATTGGACGCACATCAAGGAAGACGCCGTTCCCAGCCGGACACTCTGCCCTGAAGAGCATCGGACCACACTCAGGGTTTTTCCATATTGCCATGATTACGGTCTATGCTATTAATACTAACCTCCTCTGTGCACCTTGCCCTTATCGTGGGGAGGAGGCTTGAGCGCCTTGATGACGTCCGGGGCTATGCCGATCACGTATCGTCTAGTATAATACTAAAACTCTGGTCGTCTTGCTTACTTGATAGAAACCGTGCACACGTGTATCAGTAGGATCTGAGATATTCGAAATTTATACTTTTCGTTTGATCCTGTATTGTGGATACCGACTTGACTGCAGAGGATATGTCGGTGCCAATAAGAGTCGAGTTTTCAGTAGTCTCGACTATTTATTAGCATTTCATGATTTAAAATTTATTTGTCCCAACGGGTCACGGGATGTCTAGTAAATTTATAAAATTTCGATCTTTTAAAAATAACTAAATTTGCCTAAAGTTCGTGGCTTTATTTTCGAGAGATGAAGCGCTGCTTGCCGCCGCTGACGAGCTGCTTGCGCATGTTCTGTCAGCATTCTATCTTCTTTAGAAAAAATATATTCATTCCATATTCATAAGCAGCGACTTCATGCCTTGGGCGTGACGGCTCATAGACTGGGTATTATTCATCTTAAGGGGACCTTCTCCAATTTGCACAAACTTTTTTGTT
>VOMN01117246.1:0-25040 GCA_014899125.1 Orchestia grillus
GGTCGGTGGCGGTGAGGGGCGTGAGGGTCGGTGGCGGTGAGGGCTGGGCGGGACAGAGTGGACGTGTGGCAGCCCATCAAACAGTCCGCTGTGAAGATTAGATTTTTAATCAATTTAAACTCAGTTTCCTTGTGAAATGTGAATCAAAAAGAGCGAAATGATGGGACCATGAAACAATGGATCTAATTATTATCATTATTATTATATTCGTTAGTTAAGCTCCCTATCCACATGAAATGTGATTCCAAAATAGCTAAAACAAGGGACCATTTAGTATACATCTAAAACAGCGTAGAAGTTATGCACAGGTGAGTTCCTACGCTGGATCCCTTGCGTATAAAAGCAATGAGTTAAGAATGAAGAGAAGGAAATTATATAGAATACTAGACTACTCGTGACCCGTTGAGTCAAATAATATTTATCAAAATCAAACCGTATCCAGAAATATATCCGATGCACTCAAGTCGGTATCCACAATACAGGATTAAACGAAGAGTATAAATTTCGAATATCTCAGATCCGACAGACAAACGTGTGCACGGTTTCAAGAAAGCAAGCAAGACGACCAGAGTTTTAGTATTATATAGATAGATAGATTCAGCGAAGAAGGTATGAAAGCAAAGAGAATCAAAGTGAACACGGAAGATAGAAGTCCCAAACACCTGTCTAAAGCCGAGGTAACCTAACAGTGTCCCCCTGGGAATGCCAGTCTCCACACACTAGGGATGACAAATCTACTGTGGAATAAGATTCATTTTTACATGTTATTAAAAGAGAATTAACTTTTCACATTAATTTTCTGTAGGTGTTATTCAGGTTTTCGAAATTTGCCTTCATATGAACAAGGCAATTTTTTTGTGACTATTGGGAATATTTTAACGAACATTTTCAATATTAATACTGCAGAAACATGATTAAGATTTGTTTTACCCAGCTATTAAAATTTATTTCGACCAGGAAATGGTTATGATGATGGCAAGATCGTAAAGAACAGTACTGAAAATCAAATATAAAAATGCACCTATCTTCTATATATTAATACGCTTGTACCAACCTACCGTTCCGTCACGCTTCGCCACTTTTCAAGTGAAATTTCCGGTCTCGAGCGAAGTATCCTGTATACGGGTTGCACGTTTGGCTATAAAAAGCCAGTCTTCGCGGCACAACTTCAGTTTCCCTAATAGAGTTCAGACTACTCGCATCATCAAGAAGAAAATTGTTTCCAAGATCGAACTATTTCTTCCCTGAATCTTTAACCTCTGTCCTACACTTGAGAGGTGACCACGTCTCATGGGCTAGTTTATCTAAAGTTTGCGTGTCTAAATTTCTGTGAAATTTCCACGGAGTACTTAAAAATCAGTAGGAATGAAACATTTTTTTAAAATAAAATAGGATTGTATGAATTAGAATTTATTTGAATTCTTTCAAAATTGAAGTTCACGGGACACCATTCTGTAGGGAAGAACGTTATTAGAGTAAGGGATGATTTTTTACAGAAAACTTTCGATATCCTCCCTTCCTTCTAGATTTAATCTAGAACGACAGAGCTCTCTTTTGCGTTCTTAATCAACGAGACTGTGTCAGAGAAGGCAATTCGTATCAGGGATACGGAAAATGACATTTCGTTTGAAACTTGCGGTCAATTTTAACAGTAAGGGTATGTTTGTGTTAAAATAAAGTTAATGGATGAAACAGAGTATTTTAGGAGACTGAAAAAGAATGAATTAAAAGAAAAACTATACAGCTAACCCATTGCTAGAAAATGTTGATGCTGGGTCACGGTTTTTTTTTACGAATGCGTATTTTAATTCTAAATCATTATATTCTGAATCATGAATGTCGATTTTGAAAACCGAGTCGCTGTATCCTGTATCAGTAATATGGATTTTGAAACTGAATCACTGTATCCTGTATCATAAATACGGATTTTGAAATCGGGTCGCTGTATTCTGTATCATGAATACGAATTTCGGTATTGGATCACCGTGTTTTGGAACAACAATACACATCATGAACAGAGGCGTAGACTAGTGACCAGCACCATAAAAAATATCTGTCGTACTACATGCACTTAATATCTTGAAGATTTTAACGCACTACGCCCAAAAAATAACATGCACTCTCACCCTTCACATTTTTTTCATTGGTAATCATGAACGTTAGGAATTCGTACTCCATTCAACACGAAATTCATCACAGGCAATGACGGGCATAAATTACACAGGGTGTAATGTTCTCTGGAGAAACTTGATCCAATCAGTAAATACAAACGAAAATTTATTACGGCGCTGAAAGTTTAGTCCTGTTCTGGAACCAGGGACAACGATGGGCGGCTTCCGTCACAATTAAGGTTTTCTGCAACGCAACAACTCAGAGGCTTAATTTGAATACAAAGCGATGTGCACAACATGCACACCAATCGACAAAACTTACGTGCAAAGCAAGATGTTCAAAGTCAAATGTTCAAGTTAAAATTTCTTACACGTGCGCAAACCAGTCAAATTTGACGCACTCCCACACAATTTTTACCCACGCGCATATTAAAAATTTCAGCATACAAAACCAGTCCAATTCGCCACACTCCTGCACACACGCGCAACATGTACACATAATGATTCCCGCACGCACCACCGGTCACGCTCCAGTACCTGGGTCCAGGGTGGTGGCGGCTGTCGCATGCCCTGGCGGGAGGCCGTGGCCCGGCAGCGCTGCGAAGCGTCGCCGTCTGACCTCGAGATCTCAGGTCGGACGCTGAGCGAAGAAATCTCTGAATAAGTTCCAGTGAAGCGGTGATTTCGGCATGAGAAATAGGCAGTAAGCCTCAGAAATAGGCAGTGAACCATCAACACGGTGTGTGGTTTTCTCATGTTTGCAAGCGTGGTAAAAGTTCTCGACACGGCATGCAAGACTAACAGGAGGAAAAGGAAGGAGAAGACTTGTAGATACAGAGAGGAGGACCATGACGGAGACGACTTGTAGATACAGACAGGAGGACCATGACGGAGACGACTTGTAGATACAGACAGGAGGACCATGACGGAGACGACTTGTAGATACAGACAGGAGGACCATGACGGAGACGACTTGTAGATACAGACAGGAGGACCATGACGGAGACGACTTGTAGATACAGACAGGAGGACCATGACGGAGACGACTTGTAGATACAGACAGGAGGACCATGACGGAGACGACTTGTAGATACAGACAGGAGGACCATGACGGAGACGACTTGTAGATACAGACAGGAGGACCATGACGGAGACGACTTGTAGATACAGACAGGAGGACCATGACGGAGACGACTTGTAGATACAGACAGGAGGACCATGACGGAGACGACTTGTAGATACAGACAGGAGGACCATGACGGAGACGACTTGTAGATACAGACAGGAGGACCATGACGGAGACGACTTGTAGATACAGACAGGAGGACCATGACGGAGACGACTTGTACTGTACATACAGACAGGAGGACCATGACGGAGAAGACTTTCAGATACAGCCCCAATAGGGTGGCCATAGTCAGTGCGATTTTTAAGCAAGAGAGCTTGTTGGCCAATCTAGTTTCGATTGTTATTTTTAAGTGGATTTACGGGGGAAATTCCTGCACAGGTTTGCAATTGCAGTAAAACTTGAACATCAGACGGGAATTCATAGTTGTGAAGACACCGAAAAAAATTCCCGTTTTCTCATGTTCCGTGGAAAAAAAGTGTGAAGTGGGATTGGCAAGCAAGATCGCATAGTATTTCAAACAAACTTAAAGCACTGACCTGCCCAAAAGAGAGATTTAACTGCAATTTTAGGAATCGCAGTCTGAGATTGACAGAGTTGGGGATACTCAAGTACTGCAATGGTTCCCAAGTCCTTCAGAACGAGGTCCGTTGGTGCTAGCGTCAACTGCACTGTTACATAATGAACACCTTTGGTACTTGTCGTCATCCCTTCAAGTGCTCGATCATACATGAAACTCAAGACAATTTCGAACTAGAGGATTCATAAATTAAGCTCTGGGCGGAAATACAATTAACGTAAAAGCAGGAATTTAAATTCTGCCTCTGCCTTCGGTCGGTGAAACGGAACGAGAAATTTCGAAATGACTATTTCAGTTGACGAAACCAGAAACGTTACGCGGTTGAGTCAACCAATACCGAGACCAGTTTCCCTTCGTCTTTTTGGGGAGAGATGCTCAGACGCAGGCACCTGCCACTTGTGCTTCTGTGTGGTACTGCGAGCCCTAAAGTGTGGCAACCCTAGATTGGCAACCCTTGGTTGGCAACTTGGTATATGTTGAACTCTTGTATTTCTGAAGTTTTACGGAGAGAAAATTAAAGGAGACTTCAATGCCAGGCTGGAGAAATGATCCTTCCTCTAGAGTGACACGAACTTGCCAGAACCACAGCGTCAACGTTTCCGTCAATTACTTGTTCAACATTACATCGGACGGAAATTTTTAACATCCCGTACTCTCGTCTGTTACACGTCGTTAGAGGTTGATGTTCACGAAACCTAAAATTTATTCAAGCTACGCGAGTTTTAGCATCCCAAAGTGCTCAGAAAAAAGACTGAAAAAATCCTGGAAGATCTGTCAGAAATGCATCAATCTGCCGCTCGACACCGGTAAAATTACATGCCGACAAATATCTCTACTGTGAATTTAAAAATGAAGGATTTTAGTTTCACAAATTTGGTTACTGTATTAATTTTCTTTCTAACCAGAACTAGCTTATTTGATTGATGACCACAAATTAGAAGAAAACTCGAAAATTTACATTTAGACAGGATAGTGCTTTGGTTGCATTAGATTAGATGATCGCGTGTACCATACATGACCCACTTCGGAGTCAACGAGTTAAAGTCGCTGTTGGGCCAGCCTACATTTGGTGCCAGTCTACAATTTTGAATCTTATTCACTTGTCAATCCAAGGGTCAGTTACTTCTGGAACTCCCTGTAGTTTAGCAGAAGACGCACATTAACTTAATATTAGTGAGGGTAAGGGAAAAAAACACAGCAATGCAATTATTAAAATTACGCCCATCAAACGTAACAGTAGTAAAAGGGCAGAAGAGCAATATTCGTAAATTAAGAAATACCTACGGCAACAATTTGTGACGAGTTAGCTTCTCGTTAGAGTTTGAAGTAAATACACGGGTCCTCGTACAGCGCTGCTCAAGCAGCGTAGATTTGACGATTTTACCGCGCGTTCGAGAAGGAAGAGTTCGTTTAAGTCAGTTTCGTCGATCCCACGGCCAACGACAGATTAAAGCTAAAAATAGTCTCTTAAAATACGCAGCCTCGGCAGTAATAAGTTAGTCGTTACTTTAGTTTTTCAGTACAGAGAACACTTTAAAATTAATTCAAGTCCTCAAAACCGCAGGGTGTCAATTTGATGGACGTGGTAGAAGGCAAGTAACCATGACGCTGCATTTTTAGCTTCAACTTCTTGACTGAGGATTAAAATTTTAGCGAATTTCATTACCTACGGATTTTGCTTCTCATATTTCGAAGTCATTCGAATGTGAGGGTGTGCAATCGCCATCAACATGTCAAGATCTCCTACAAAAATTGTTACAACTTTTCGTGCTTCCTTAACTTCAGTTGGCAATGTTTAGCTTCCTCCAAGTCCAGCGTCGATGCTACCAAACAATTCGAAAAAAACACGTCATTTGAGAACTTAAAAAAGATGTTGGGACTACTAGGTAACAATTTCACGCAAATCTAACTCGCACCTGAACCAATGGCATCATTGATAAAACATTTCGTCCGCCTGTTGTAAAATCATATCACTCGTTTTATCGATCTGCGACCGGGGCTCAAATCCCAACGCGAGACTCTTCCTGAAGAGAGAAACAGAACCATTCATCAAATTGAAGGGGTCGCCTTGGCAGAAGGCGTACCCCAGCGTGCTGGGACCCATGTCGTCCTGGACGATGTCGTCCCGTACACGGATAAACTTCTTCACGTATCCTTCATTGGAGTCCCTGGTGCAGGTGCCCTCCGATGGACAGGCTGAAGCCAAGGATTGTAGGAGAACCCCTGGATAATGGTTACCTGAGGAGGGAATGGTTACCCGGATAATGGTTAACCGAGGGAGGGAATGGTTACCCGGATAATGGTTACCCGAGGGAGGGAATGGTTACTCGGATAATGGTTACCCGAGGGAGGGAATTGTTTAAATGAAGTCAATTTCATCAGTTCCGCGTACAATTTCAGTTCTGCGTGTGAGAGTGGACGACTGCTGTAATAATTTTACGGAAGGAAGGTGGTCACACGAGAGCATCAGTATTCAGGGTAAATATTCCCGCCTTTCAAACAAAAAGTTGAGCTATTTCTCATTTTAGATTTACTTCTGTAGCGTGACATTTTCCAGGCTTTCTAGTAGGCTAAACCTTTATAGTATGTAATACTCTAAGTTTATATAGTTTACGTAATGATTTCCGCACTGAAGGAATTTAATGGATATTCACGGACCTGGATTCACGTGTACGCATTCCTGATCCGAGTGTCAGAAAAGGCGGTCCATGTCAGTAATACAGACTCATTTTCCACGAAATTTCGTTTTGACACCATGGGGAGGCTAGTCAAATACTTTCACTGCCTTCTTACCTTTCGATCCCAGTATAATTTTGGTTTCACCCGGTGAACATACGCAGTAGCTAAAAACCAATCTTATGCTAAGCCGACCTCAAAATTTTACAGAAGGTTGACACGACGTGGGTCAATTCACATGTTGGACTGAACTTCAGTGACCCCATTAACTTTGGAAAGGCGACCCTAAATATTGGGTTACACCAAGGAGAGACCGTCTTAAATCCATATGCAAAAATGTAAATTATAAGTCATTCTAAGGTTATTAATCACCAACCTAACTTCCTCCAATACCCCATTTAAAATTCATCAGGTTCCTCCAACTCGTCCATCCACAGGCCTCGTAGACCCCTTATTATTGGCTAACCCAGCTTGACACGCCCCCTAAAGTTCATTGCCTAATCTCAACAGTACCATAATAAACAAATTTCAATTCGGCGACCCTGTCTCGTTTTGAAGCAAGACGTGGTCCAATCCATTTTTCTACGTACAATACCGATTAAAGGATTTTAGTTATTTAAATAATTCAAATAGGGAGGTTTCCCATAAAAACCTAAAATCAGTTGGCACACAACATTGCGTAATTTTTTTAACTAAGTTCAAGCAGCAGGGCTTCCATTTCCGTATCTAATTAACAAGAGACGTTGCTTGCTCACTGAGGCAACAAGCCTGCAATGAACAGTTAAGGATCTCACAGGATCACCGAGCTCATTTCTGAAAAATCTCATCTTCGGTACTTATAGGGAACATTATAGGACCAGTATAGTCCTGCTCTGGTCCTATAGGAGATTCTTTGGTATAGGACCAGTAGGTAGGGAACCTTAATTACCGTAAGGGTCCATATGGCCCCTCACGAGCTGGACGGTGTCGGTCTCGTGCTCGGCCAGAGCGAGGCGGTAGAAGTCTGAGTATCGCCGGCAGTGCTCGTCCAGAAATCGCGCTGGACGTGGGAAGCTTGGGATGTAATAGAAGAATCCATCGGCGTGCCTCTTACCGGCGTTCACTGAAGAAAAGAAAGCGGCCATTACTCCAAGATGTTACGAGGGAATTCTGCGGCTACTGAACGATACGCCAAAATGTATCCCCTACTTCACTCTAAACACGATTTCGTTAAGAGAAGCCTTATTAATGGTTGTATTCTTCGACATATTTAAATTCTCAAAATCTGATAGCTTCGTAACCAAGGCTGAAGCAAAAAAATTTCTACCTTTTCACACTGGATTTTTTACACCCTCGCGACACTTCGAGCAGCCCTCATCTGGTGAGCCGTTGCAGCAGTGGTTTTTCTATGTGATGCAAACAAGTTATACAGACTTATTGACGTCATCCAGTGCCTGTATTCTGAATTTAGGAGTTTCAACCAGTGACTAGCGGCAAAGCCGCGAGTCTGAGTAACCCGTGCAAGGAAAAGTGCTGAAGTGGCTCTATGCGTGTACCTGAATTCGTGTCAGCGTAGTGCCAATTTTTTAAATTTTGTGGTTACAAGTGACCAAATTGTAACTAATAATTCAGCAGTTCGACTTCTCACGTTCAATAATACCCAATTGATTTGAGAAGCGGCAGTCGATGCTGATTTCAAACTGCAGCTCAATTTAACTTTTTCCACACGAGGGCAAATTTTCAGTTAGTTGGCACCTCCTTCGACGCTAGCCCTGAAACCGTAAAAATGACACCCAACTTTAAGCAGGAGAGAGGCGGCTCGTCAGCCTCTCTAATTTCCGTAGGAATGAATAGTAAAAATATCAGGTTTGCGTAACTAAACACCTTGACATCCTCCAGCAGCCAGCTGATCAAGCGATTTCCTTCTTTCCGGAAAGTACGCTACAGAACATTCACCCATTACTTGCACTCCTTCGACTGAAGTATAGGATTCTTAGATATTGTATTGAAAAATCTAGTCTCGTTCGTCATTCAATAACTTACAAAAACGAAACGTTCATTCGCGTAAACTGAAGACGACTGCCACGTTCCCAAGACTAACTTCTAGTCGTTACATTGAAGTACTAAATTTGAAGAGCGAGTCACTATAGCAAGTATTCTATTATAAAAAATGATTCATCTTTTAGACTATCCTTCGCGCAACGTCATGTTCCGAACCCTAGCTATGGAACCATAGCCACAACAAGAAGCCATTAACTTATATTCATAGTCATATCCCTCACGGAGCGCTAGATCCGTTTCAACGAACAGTCTCTCTACAGTCGTCCACCGCATCGAGTGGTGGTGGGCATCAGCTAGCTAGAACAAGCATCAAGTAGCACGGGAGGCATTCTTTTATTATGCCAAATAATTTGCTTTGAAAGGCAAATAAGAAAATATAATGACCGCTTGCTGGAACCGATCTGGCGCTCTGTGCAGAGAGACCGCTGTTCTCACGAGCGTCGCGGCGAATGTAGATGGTAGAGCTCGGCTTGAGCCGAGGGCTGAGATCGTAGAAAAATGGCGTGTGCTCCAGTCGGTGGCAGCGGTTTGTGACGAGGGGAGAAGAGTCGTACACGATGGTGAGGTTCTCGCCGCTCTCGTGCAGACATATCCCTGCAACGACACCGAACTGAAGAATTAGGACATCAACTCACCGAGCACGAGTTTAAAAAATGTACTGAACAAGAATGGAAATTCGGTTAAGATCGTCGTTTGGGTATGCACAGCCGTTTTACAATGTCAAAGCCAACTTAAGATACGTATTCATGCACACGTTTCTCCAGTAAATGACTATGTAACGTGTGAACTAAAAAAGGTAACTTTCAATTTAACAGAATAACCCTGGACTGATTTTCATGTTAAAGCTACAAGAAAGTAGCAAGGAAAAACAGTTCTGCTGTCGGGAATATTCCTATTATACACGACCATGCGGGTCCAACTCTTAAATTCCAAAATCTCTCCATGAAATTTGACCCAACGAGCGAAAAAAGGAAATATTCAATATTGGCTACAGAAAACGTTTAATCTACGCAAAAGCGTCCCCACAGAATTCTCTGGGCCTAGAAATGGCATGTTAAGATTGAATGTGAAAAAGATGGCCAAGAAAGGGTGAAAATGGAAAGAAGCATAGATGCCTGAAAAAAAATCTCACGACCTAGCCAAAGCAGAGGCAATTTATCAGTATCCATTTAGAGTCGGCAGCGCCCTTAGCATGGGGGGGGGGGAAGGTGGACAAACTACTTACGTAACGAGTCTGAGCTGACAATTGACCAGTTGTTAGCTGGGAGAGCGTATCCCTTGAGCGCCTCGAATCGATTCGTATGCGTCGATGGATCATCGACTTTGAGAACGTCAACCAGTATAACTGAGAAGAGTGCCATAATGATGCACAAATACATGCCCCAAGCGGTCATTCTCAAAAATTGACTCCCGAAAAACACTCTTCGAACGCAGTATCCGAAAGCACTTCTGAGGAATCGAGCCGCCGTCACGACTCCGTACACGATCTTGTCCCAGTAGGTGCGCAGCAGCGCGCAGACCAGGCGGGGCGTTTTGACCGACCTGAACCAGGTTTTTATCCTAGCTCTAGAGCTCGTGGAGAGCTGGTAAGATAGAGTTAGATGCTCCATGTCACTGGCGGTGGTAGGAAGCTCCATCTGTCGGAAAGGACGGATGGAGACGCTATTATTTCATTCCGTTCCATGTCCCCCGGACGCACAAATGTAATCTACAGAGTGAAGATAAGGGACCGTGAAGAATTTACTGCAACATGGAATTTATACACAAGGATTGTTCTTACACAGGATCCCTTGCTCGTAAAAATATAGCTAAAAAATCTCCTTTGAAACATTTCTAGCTTCGCAATCATTGCATTCCCTCATATGCTTCTCTTGCAAAATATTTTTCGACTTTCAGGCTCCGCTGCGACACGAGTTTTGGCTCACAATAATAAAAGCTACCTCATTCGACGCGATTTCAATGCCTATAGAAATTTGTCGGGTTTTTCTCACTTTTGTATAAGCTATAAAGTTGAAATCTAAGAAATTAAAAGATTACAAATCGTTAAATTTATCAAAAATACATAAGCGATTTTCCAGAAATTCTGTGCTTAGCCATGGAGCGTTATTTTCCGCATTGAAACGTCTAAAAAAACAGCTCAATTGTTGTTGGAAAAATTTCGTAGCAGTATTTGAATATCGTACAAAAATGTACGTTGTTTCAACACGTTGACTCCGAAGTGGGTCATATATGGTACACGCGATCATCTAACCTAACGTAACCAACGCACTATCATGTATAAATACAAATTTTCCAGTTTTCTTCAAATTTGTGTTCATCAACCGAATAAACTAGTTCTGATTAAAAATAAAATTAATAGAGCAACCAAATTTGTGGAACCAAAATTTTTCATTTTTAAATTCACAGAGATATTTGTCGGCATGTAATTTAACCTGTGTGGAGAATCTGAGTCGACGTGTTAAGCATGACGAAGACGAAAATTCAAATGAGAACGACGACAGTATTAAAATTTCAAGAAGCTATGGGGGCACAAAAGATAGACCCAAAGGCGTAACTATAACAGAGGTGACCCAACAGTGCACCTGGGGGACGCCAGTACCTGTTGCTATAAACAAACCTAACTCGCTCTTCACCATTGCCTATCCTATACCACCTGAAAGATTGGAGCTATAGTTGGGTAATAGAGATACTATATATAATTGCAGAAGTATTTTAAAACAGAAGTGCGGATATAGAGGAATGACAAATCTGGTCACACAGAGTCGCCGGAGTTCTTCCTTTGTAAAACGCCGAAGAAAATGTGGCAAGCCTTACTTTCACGCCTAGAAAGTGACGCTCGGATAAACGAAGCTGACCTAATTCAGAAAATACGTCCACTTCGAATTCTTTCATTACTGGCTTCAGCGGTAACATTCCTGGAAAAAGACAATACTTGGCTAACTAGTCAGCAAAAATACCATTATAATGTACAATTAGAGCCATAACTACCGACGCCGTAACCTCATGAGAAACAATGAAGGCTAGCCCTTCACACATGAATACAGACTCCTGAAGATACTATTGCACGTTCTTTATATTCAGCCCATGAAAAAACCGCAACACCAGAGCCGTACAATTTAAGCAGAAAGTTTCGGTACATAGATGAAAACAATTCATCACCGATGAAAAAATTCAGCGAGCCGTGTGAATTACGCTGAAACTACTTTTGCCCAGAGCTTAAAGATTCAAAAGTGTATCTCAATGATACCAAAACATCGGCTAAGTTCCACAGTGCTTACAACCAAATCGGAAGAATTTCATGAGCACGCACCATTGCAATGAAAGTATATTTATCTATGCCTCACCCTCACTCTGTTCCTGTATTCTCGTGACATCTTCAACGCTTTCCGCGACGCTCTGCCCGACACGACAGCCACCTAAAGATTAATCCCCGTTTCCGTTTCTTACAAGTTAACTGAATATTTCACCGATCAGACAGCGCCATCTAGCGGGCACGTTCATTCTTCATGTGTTCCCTATCTTACATCAATACGTACCTAGTATTTTTTAAAGGGTAATTTGTTGTAGCCTAGCGTCTAGCAGTGCGTGTTTTGAAAAATGTACGAGAATTATGTCCGTGAGGTTAATTTCAAGGTGCAAATGACGACATCCAGATGTACATGTACTCCTAGGAAGCAAGTTCTTGAATCATGAAATAGGACAGAAAAAGGTTCACAGACACGTCAATTAGGCTTTTTTGTTCTTATTACGAGAGGCAATAACACGAAGCAAATTGTCTAAGACACACGCTGGAACAAAGGTTAGAATAAAAGTTAAAACATAAGTTAGAACAAAATTTAGATGAGATGCTATGAAAAGTTTTACTTGAAGCAACTTTTCTTCTACCTATAAAAGTTTTGAGAAAAGATAGAGTAACAGAGGTTTTAGAACTGAAGTGATGGCGTACGTTAGAGATGAAGTTTCATAAAACTAAAGTTTCAACAAAAGTTTCAAAAGCTACAATGAGAGTAACGTACAGGTTGACACACAGAAACTAATTGATTGAATTTCGAGTTATACTAAATATACTTAAAAAATATTCGCTAAAATAGAAAGCTAAGCAAAATTCACATCATCAAAGCGCATGCTATTTTTATTACGATGTATCCATAAACTACCCCAAGTACAGTATTGAGTCATTACTCCAGAAACTCTACGGGAGTTGCACCTAATGTTTCATTATAAAACTTGAACAAAGAATTTGCAATGAAAATACTAGGGAATTTGCTCTGAAAATGTTAAAAAATTAGCACTGAAATTACGATTGAAATGACTTGAAAGCTTATAAAACATTTGAAGTGAAAGGGTATTTTTTATGACGGCTCCAAATGAATATTCATCAATTCCTATTATGTCAAACGGATTTTAAAAACTAAATACTTATAAAATTCTGAGACATACCAGTTTCATTTGATATCACTGCACCTTTAGGGGATGCCTAAAGGGAAGAGTTTCCCGAGCTAAGCGGACAGATCTACACCCACTCAAGGCCTCCGTCGAGGCACAAATCCGGCCAATTGGACCAGCACTCACCGGTGCCGTAATGGACAGCCTCCGACAGGAAGAATATCGTCTTCAAAGAGTAACTAAAATTAAACTTGTGTCACAATTAGATTGCTTCTCGAGTTTTCAAAATTATTTGATTATTTTACAGCTTATTGTAAATCCATATTGACCCGTCAATGAAAATCACCCTGTGAAATTGCCACGGAATGTAAGTTCACGGTACATGGTTTCTTTTTTGGACAGTTTTTTAAAACGAGCGATTTGCTAAATCCCGGTCTGCGGGCAATGCTATAATATACCATACCTAACTATGACCATGACACATGTGGGCTTTACGTATACTGATGTTGAGCCACATATGTGCTGCAAGTAGTGCACCAATTGTGAGATGTGCATGTACAAGGTGGCGCATAAGTAACGCACCCTTTTAAAAATTAATATAGAAAAAAGTATACACTGGGTATCGGTAGACATGATACGAGTGTAAATAAACTTTAAGAGTTCCTCTATCGTTTGCAATTATTCAAATCTATTTACCTTTCATATTTTTTTCTTCATTAATTTTTTAAAAGGGTGTGTTACTTATGCGCGACCCTGTACATGCAAATCACGAAATGTGCATGCGCAAGAAATAGAGCATCAATTGCGAGGTGTACATGTTCTCACAAGTCCTTGTAAAGTGCAAGGTGTGCATGTACTGCTCGATGTGCATTGAATTCAGTTCAACTTTAAGAATGTTACATTTTCTAAAAAAAAACTTTTATTTTCCCCGATTGTTGGACTTGAGAAAATAAAAAGTATTAATGGGGAATTAGGCTTACTTAGTCATTTTTCTTGGTCCCTCAATGTGCCTCAAACGAATGTAGAAGAGTTATGGTCATTTACCATTGGCTGTCGTACGGCGGCTGGCGTTCACATTACTGTTCCTTAGTTTTAATTTCACCAATTGCCGGTCGTGCAACCCGAACAAATTCATCAAGCCTACAACGATTAAATAATTTTTGTAATGAGGCGCAAGCTTCATAAATTTTGTAAAGTTATCTTCAACCTTCGCAAATTGTTGAAGGTGTACGACAGAGTATTCGGAGCCAACCGTATTTCTGCGATAAGACTGGATTCAGATTTTACAAAGAACTAGCATCATCCTTATGATAACGGACCGTTATGTTCTTTTTTTGGCTAAAAAGTTTGGTCACCTGTGCTAGAAAACTTCATTTTATCCTTTGAAGACTGGTATACAGAATACACAGATTTACTTCCCTGAAATTTAGATAATTACTGGCCGACACGTGATCCATTGGGTAAAATAAAATTGATCAAAATCAAACCGTATCTAGAAATATATCCTATGTAGTTAAGTCGGTATCCACAATGCAGGATTAAACGAAGAGTATAAATTTCGAATATCTCAGATCCGACAGACAAACGTGTGCACGGTTTCAAGCAAGCAAGCAAACAAACAAACAAGCAAGACGACCAGAGTTTTAGTATTATACTAGATAGATAGACAGATAGATAACACAGAATGCACAAATTCTCCTTCCTGAAATGCACAAAATTAACCCTCAAAATATAATTTCCTTTACTGAATTTTAAACGACTGTCTTGTAGAATTAACTGACGTTCCCCAATGAAATTCACACAATCGCACCACGAAAATACTGATTTTTATTGCGAAAAATTTGGGGGTTGTATCGCAGAATACTCTGGTTCGCACTGCTGAAGTTTAAAAGATGTTCGCACAGAAAACAGCTTTCTTTGCTGAATTGTAAAGGATGGCCACAATTTCATCCCGAGAATCATTATTAACAAAATTATTCTGGTGGCTTAACATGCACACATTTGTGTGCAAGTAACAACCTCATTCTCGTTGCCACATTTTATGTGATTCTAGCTATGAGATTCGGTTTTAGCATGAAGTTTATTTCCAGCATCAAGAAAACTTCTTGCCTACTTTTCTAAGCTTCTACGTGCACAATTAAAATTATAATATTTTAGGAATACCACCTACACCACGAAGTTTGTCAGGTCCCTAAAATGCACTGAAGGGAGAATAAGGGAGAATTCCTTTCAGCGTACCACCCTGAAAGGTTCACTCAGTGGAGTAACTTTCACATTTTTTCAGTGCCAACCGCTTTTAATTACTAGCTAGTTTAAAGCTCCCTACCCATATGAAATGTGATCCAAAAAGATTAAATAAGGACTATTTAGAATGAACTTTAGAGTAGCAGTAGTTGTGGTACAGATTGCAGCCCTGCAGTGACTCAGATTTTGTTACACCAAAAGAAAAGCTATCATTTAACATGGACTGTAGGAAGCGGGGAACCTACGCACAAGGTGTGCCCCCCACGGGACTTCGTGCGCATAGAAACAACAAGTTTAGAAGGAAGAGGAAGAAAAAGCAAGGAAGAGATAGCGAAAAAGGTGGAAAAGTTGAAAGCTGCGACGTGAGCGTGAAAGAAGTCCGGATGGTTAATCTAATCTATAGCAGAGGTAACCTTCCAGTGCCCGCTGGGGAACCTTCCCCATGGCTTACGAGAGAAAAACCTATCTACCTTGGGGAACCTAACTACCTTTCACATGCCTGCTGAAGGGACTCTCCACAACTTTGATAGAAAATGCCTTATTGCTGAATCCAACTACCTCAACCCTTCATATTTCTGCTGAGGGGACTCCCCGCTCCTCTGATATAGGATACGCCATTGCTGAGTCAAGTGCTGTTCATCCACGGCTCGACAGGACATACTGGCGAAGGCTCCTGTGCCTGAGTTATGAATGCAGACTACTGAACGGCTTGTGAACTGCGCAACCTATCAACGACTTTAAGGACTTCAATGTACGCAGTACTCGTTTAAAAAAGGAAATTGAACCCATTAAGGAACAAAAGGCATCACGGTTCCACTAGGATACAGTTTTTTTTAAGAAGCTAAATTCAGTCGTATAGCATTTATACTCCGACTAGGGATAATAGCTTGGCAATACAACAAAGAGTTGTTAACTTCCTGTGAATGAATTCCTGAAGTTTTTATAATAAATCTAGCACGTTATGGCAACCACAAATGCTAGAGTCAGGTCATAATGCAAGAGTTAGCGCTTAAAGGAAAGTATATTTATTGGAATCATTCAATTACGACAAACCGAAGGCATTAGCTTTTCGACTAAATTTCTTAGTGTCAGTGTATATAACTATGGGAAATATAAATACGGATCAATTTAAAGAACATATAGCAAAAAAATTTAAATAACTGAACTACGTTTATTGAATAACTTCATTATTTACCCACATGAGCGCCAAGGAGTTTTGTTGCAACAAAAAGTCTCGTATTCACGAAATCAGCCAATTTCCTAAAAGTGGCATGCGGGCGTGTTATTATAGTAATATTGGTTTCATCAATGGTTGATTTCAAAGAAAATAGAAGTTTTTTGGTATGAACGTATCGATCGTTCAACGATTGCTCAAAAGTTTTCAATCGGGTTTATATCGGGGTAGATGGCAGCCTGATCATTGCTTAAATTCCCGTTGAATTCCCAAGCTGGTTAAGAATGCTTGGCTAGCACGAACCGAGTGGGAGAGAGCTGGGTCATGCATGAAAACAAGTCCCGTAAATCTGTCACTTCGTGATGCCTGCCTATACCATGACCACTAGTCATGACCACTTCTTCAAACGATAGTGACCCATTTAACCGAAATACACCCAACCATTTGTCCAGGCATCAAGTTCATCAAGGATCACCCGAGTTTCATTGGTGAAAAGAACCAGACTCGTGTTTATCATCAAATATTTCCTTGTCCATTTCATCCTCAAACGGTTATGTCTATCTTGCTGTACGAGAAGCATTTCCAGCGAAACTTTCAAAATAGCTACGGTCTCGGGAATGGTATTCTTTCTTAACTTCTCGTACGTCAGAACAACCAGTTATGGTGAAAATGAGCAGGCTTGATTACCCAGGCTGTCTACAGAGCTGATGACGAATATTCCTCAGATCACTATCAGCGAATCTTGGAAACCTCATCCTGTGATTATCGTTTCCTTGGTGATGAGCCCTTCTGGAATCTTTTCACTGTGTCAACATGACGACTCATGTGTCTATTCCAAGAGCAATGTCATCAGGCGATGTAGCTTCTACAGATTCTTTGATAATAACTTCTTTTTCACAGACGGTTAGAGCCGTTTTTCATTTCATTCTTGTCGCAGATATAAAGGGCTACCATCGTTGTTCGACGACAAAAAAAAGACAACGAATAACGATGGAGTGCACAAAGAAAGCTAACACAACGATGTTGCCAAAACGAGCAGTATTTTCTGTCGAAAATTTTTAGCAATTGATCCCCAGGAAGATGAGAAATCGTTATTTTAATAACCAAGCTATTATCCCTAGTCAGAGTGCATATATAACGCTTCAACTGCACTTATTGGACAAATTGAATTGCAAAATTACCCGCTAACAGTATTAAAAAGTTAATTCTAAACTTGATACATATTTTTCGCACCAGGTTCAATCAAGGCATTCCATATACTAGCCTTGATCTATCACAATGCACAAATTTTCCTAACGGGTTTTCATGAAGCTAAATTTTTCAGGCTTCATTCACACAGCGCGTCATGAGCTTCCTGAAAAATTCATGCGGGTCCAGTCAGCGGACGAACTCTCGCGCGTTATTACAGCTCAGAAACGCCCACTAAATCGAAAATCTCTTAACAAATTTCAGGTACAACGTTTTAGAAGGCAGGACCCGAGCGTTCCTCTTCGAAATATCTGTTAGTTGCAATTTCAGGGCGCCAGAGCATCTCTTTATTCTGTGGGGGCTGAAATGCATTTCTAATATGGACGAGGTCCCTGTAGAAGGAGGCTCCTCCAGCCCTGTTGAAAGGGTCCCCCTGGCACAGCCCGTACCCCGCCATGTCCGAACTGACGTCGAATTCGACGGTTTCGCCCACGCTGATGTAGTGCTTTACGACCACGTCATCATAATCGTCATCCATGGAGGGCACTGGCGAAATGACTTCGGCCTGTTTCAGGACGATCTTCGAGTTAGGGCCTGAAAAAATAAGTTATTTGATAAAAATCTTTTTCCATGATGATAGCGAAAGGACTTCGGTCGGTTTCAAGACGACCTTCGAGATAAAAAGAATGACGCATTATTTGAAAAAAATTTCTTGGGATAATCTTCTTAAAGGAAAAGTGAAGTATTAAGAAATATAATCAAAATTACTGCAAATCAGCGGGTTAAGGAAAGAATGCCTCATTGGCATCTTAACGTGATTTTTGCATCTGGTCATCAGTATTACCTAATACCTCAATTTATTGCAAACTATTATCAAATGCTCTTTATTCCAGTGATATTCATTTTTTATTACACGAATTTGCTTCATACCACTGGTATTATACTAAAAAAGGTGAATTGGTAAATTCATTGACATGGCCGTAAAAGTATAGTTCTAGCATTAAAATTACTGCATTTCTTCATTGTTTAGCTACAAAGAAAGGAGAAATTATGATTCACTTCAAAGGAACAAAATAAAATACGAAAGTATCATTTATTGCCGTTTGCATCGTCTCTGATCTACATCGTTCGATCGCTAAGACTTTCTGGTCCCCTTCTGTGTTCATGCTTAGCGAGAGGTGCACTATATGCTTAGCGAGAGGTGCGCTATATGCNTCAGCGAGAGGTGCACTATATGCTTAGCGAGAGGTGCGCTATATCCTCAGCGACAGGTGCTTTATATGCTTAGCTAGAGGTGCACTATATACTCAACGAGGTGCCACGACAGTTGCAAACTCGCCTTCTTTTCCAATCGTTGGCATCCTTAACGCAAGACGAACACTGGATTGAACATGCTACGAAAATCAGAAACTCGCCTTTTTCTTCCAAGTGTGTTCATCCTGAGCGGAAGGTGCCCTTTACATTGAACGAGGAGTTACGAACTTCACAAGAACCTTTATTCATTCCAACACGTTTTACCGTTGGGTTTTTAAATGCCTTACAACTGCTGGTGTGGTGAGGGATGTGAGAAATGTGTGGTTCAAACTTCCTTTTCCAAAGGAAGTACTCCGCAGTCACGTGAAAAGCCTCACCTGAGCCGAGGCTCGAACCCTGATCCTTTCAGCTGTGAGGCCATCACGTTAAACCACTCCACCATGGAGCCCTTTTCCATCCAACAAACTCACCTTTTTCATCCAAGTCAGAGTAGAGGGCTTGCGCTACTTTGATAGCGCTGGTTTCGTTTGTTTCCACCGCCAAATGGAAAAAGTCCGAGAAAATTTGGCATTCCAGCTCAACTAGACTGATTTTGTGAGCCATCAACGTCAGGTAGTAGTAATATCCATCCTCACCGAGGTGGGCGCCACTTACTGGAACGGAGAAAGAAAATTAAATGTAATTTCCTGACACCGAATAAGGAAAATCGGTAATATCGTCTCAGAATATTATTGTTATGTCAGCACTTACGTCACTGAGCAAATTATGTAAATTATTATTGTGCGGGTTGTTCATAAAGTTTAACAGTTTAGTATATAATTTTAAATGTAATAGATAATATATATTGATTTGATTTTTTTGAAGCGATTCAAATGTGTTCAAAAACATTGATAACACTGTGGACAATGAAACGAGTCACATTAATGCATCGTGTCGATATCCTCGGTTATTTTGTTTTACAGCTGTAAAGAGATTTTAGAGGCACCCTAAACAATGGGTGGGTGTTTGGGGGGTGAGGGCCTGAGCTATAGCATGCGTTCAAAGTACATATATGTTCCAACATCGGCAGAGAATATTTTAACACGTTCCATGCGTATGAATGTTTATTATTAAGTCGTTCCACAGAAAGCGCCGAATAGGAAAACGGTGACACTTCCGTGTTTTTATTTAGACATCCTTTCATCATTTTTGCTCTTTCTCTACACTCGGATTAATGGTTTTTAGTTATTTTAATAGCTCAAATATCAGAGTTTTCTTTAGCCGTTTATGAAATGAGCGTTGGCACACAGGTAAGCCATTACGCAACAGGGGCTGCTTGGTGCACCGGTGTCTCAATACGTAGAGAACGTGTAATGGCAACCGACTGAAAATGTAAACGTGAAAAAGGATGACGGGTCACCGGAGACTCTCTCGCCTGAGGTCGCTTGTACGAAACCTCGGTAACTTAAAAATCGAATAATCGAACCTAACCTAAGTTCTACCTAACTGAAGAAAGAAAAAACATCAGCCCCCTGATTCCACTTTTGTGATGCAACGGTGAAGAGTTAATAGAATTTTTTCAAGATTCAGAGCCTCGATTATCGAAAATGAATCGTCTAGGGAGAAGGTGAACTCAAACTTTCGATCTATTGAAATATTGACTGAGAAATCAAACGTCATTAAAACCAATTACTCACATTCATAACTCTTCACGTAAAGAGTAGATCCATTCTTCTGGAACGGTGTGAGGTCGTAGTAGAAAAGAGTATGCTGGAAGAGGTGGCAACCGCCCGATTCATCAGTCGAGTCGTACATGACCATGAGGCAGTCCACCGCATTGGCGCAGTTCCATAAGCATTCAGCTGCAAAGTTTGTGAAGGCAAAAATCATATTAGCGAATGTTTTTTCTTAAAACTCATTATAGAATAACAGAATTGCGTTTACCTCTCGAAGCCCAGCGCGTAATTTACAAACTTTAAGGCTTCTATTTTACACTCATCAACAGAAGATTAAGGCTAAGCAACTGAAAATTTAACCAGACACGATAAGTTCTCTACTCTTTGAGACAAGTAGTGAGCGCGTAGTTCGTCTCGTCATTAGTTCTTTATTAGGAACTCTCAACCCATCAACGCTGAGAGGCACAGATTTTTGCCAAGTTAAGTATCACTACACTGAAGATTTCATGTATTTTAATGGGCGAAAATCCACTTTTCACCATTCGGTTGTGACTGTGACGCGTAAGGTGCCAGCGAAAGCTGACCCATTCATGTTTTATTTAATAAACTGTTCATTCCAAAGCGTAAACCCCAGCACCGGCGAAGGTTAATTTGGGAAATGCATTTAACATTTATTTACCACAAATAATTTACATCAGTAACAATGATGCAGGTATCACACTCTATGTGCGGACCCTAATGGGTTCAAGCACACTAACATAAAAGGCTGCTGAAGTCACCTTACATTAGCGACACAAGTACAGCAATAGATGTGTTATAGGGTGCTTGATTGATCACCATCTGAGAGTAAATTTTAAATAATTACTTCTTTCAGAATCATGATTGGCGGTAGTTCAATTCGGAATTCTTCAGACACATTAGGGAGATCTAAGCCCCTATTCCTGAACACGTCGATAACAGTAGTCCGTAATGAAAAGAATAATCAGTATTGAATTTATAAAATAAGATGAACGTACGGAGCTCCGATTGAATCTGATCAATTTTTGAATCTCCCTAGTTTTAAAACTTTTGTTGTAAAATATAATTGAATAAATCATTTATTTACTCTAAATGTTGTTTTTACCCTGATTCTTTTTTTTTTGCTGAAAACGACTAGACTCTCGGGAAAAATTTGATGCATTTTCGTTTAGAGATGGTTATTCAGAGGACCAATGTAAAAATCCACTTTTCTACTATTGCATTAACACTAGAAACAACCCAAAAATAACTAAATTAAAAAGACAATGGAACACGCCAACAGAAACCAAACGAAAACGTAATCCATCTACTCCAACGGTTCGGTGAAATTGCAACGAAGAAACTCTGCTACGCTAAAGAGATAACTTAAAATTTTACCTCTGTCGTGGGCCGTCGCGACGTCTTGCGAGTTGGCCGAGACACCGAACTCTCGCAGCGAAACGTATTCGCTCTCTGCGTTGTTGAGTTTAACGCGCTTGTATATCGCGTACGCCGATGAGACAAGTGCCGCACCCACAACGGCAGCGAGAACCACGTACAGGAACAGACGTAACGTCTTGTGCCGTGCGATGTAATTACGGAGTCCGCCATGGAACAGCGTGAAGCCCTCCCACGCTTGGAGGGCAGATCGCACCAAATCTCTGAGCCTATTTTCTACTTGTCTTTGGGCCGCCTCCGTCTGCGCCTCCGCCTCCGTCTCTCTCGCTGCTTCGATCAAGTTAAAACGCTCCATCTTACGAGCTCTGTTTAGTTACACTCCTGAAAGTTTCATTTATGGTCTGAAAGCGAATCTAATTATTTTAAAGGAGAAATTATATCAGCTGAACGCGACAGCGTCACCATCGGAGAGAATTGCATCGTAAAGGTTGGTTTAAGTGTCAAGAGGCTTATTTTATTAGTTAATTAGTCAGGCAGATTATTCGTTAGCTTAAAACTCACTATCCAAGTAACATGCAATATCGACAGAGAGAAAAGGAAAGACTATTTAGTATGGACTACTGAGAACGTGTCATCCATACACTAGGTGTGTTCCCACTTGGGATCCCCTGTTCATAGGAATAGCAATTTAAGAATAAATAGGAAGATAGAACAAAAAAGACACGAAGACGAAAATGAAAATTGAAATCGGTTACGTGTGTGTCGAAAATACAAGTCCCGATGGCCTATCAATAGCTTAGGTAACCTAACAGTTCCCCCCTGGGGACACACGTCCCTGTTAAAACTTTGCCTCCGGAGTGGGTCATTTATGGTACTGGCGATCATCTAACCTAACCTAATGTAACCAAAGCACTATCATGTATAAATACAAATTTTCGAGTTTTCGTCAAATTTGTGTTCATCAAGCGAATAAGCTAGTTCTCATTAGAAAGAAAATTAATAGAGTAACCAAAGTTGTGAAGCAAAAATACTTCATTTTTAAGTTCACAGTCGAGATGTCTGTCGGCGTGTAATTTTACCTTTGTGGAGAATCGGAGTCAACGTATTAAAAACTCACTAAATAGGTCCATTGGGGTTAAGAGAACTGCAGTCTATGAGTCGAAGGTATAATAGCTACCAATGTTGAGGACGTGAACTGGATGGCCCATGCTATGTTTGATAAAAATGCGTACAGAATCGAATTCTAAAGCGCGGTATTCGATCATAATTACTGAAGTACTGAGCATCGTTCCATGAAGTCTACTTTCTACATCTGAGCGATATATTTTAAATTTTATGTGTTTTAAATAACCGTGTTTTGAACTCGCTACTTACCAACAAATTGACATTTTATGGTACGGAGAGAAACTGAAGGATCT
This sequence comes from Orchestia grillus, assembly GCA_014899125.1. Taxonomy (NCBI): domain Eukaryota; kingdom Metazoa; phylum Arthropoda; class Malacostraca; order Amphipoda; family Talitridae; genus Orchestia; species Orchestia grillus. Next base: position 23,248 of record VOMN01117246.1, read on the forward strand.
TTCCTAAAAATTATTCGCTCGCATGAGCTACTTAGACTTTATATAGTTTTTATAGTACATTGAAGTAGTGACGCCTCAAGTTTTGTTCAATTCAAAAATGGTAACGCGCTCTTTGGATTTGTGCGTCTCTAAACCTACTTCAACTTTCCTTCTCACTGGAGGTTTTGAGAGTAATTGGCTCACGTACACGTGGTACACGTGTACACGTGGTCCGTGGCTCACATACACGTGGTACACGTGGTGCACGTTTACACGTGTACACGTGGTCCGTGGGGAACGACTAGGACAGCTAAATGGTAACTATATCCCTCCACTCCAATCATTTGGTGGCATTGAAACGAAGAAACTCTGCTAAGTGAAAGAAATAAAGTTTAAAATTTTACCTAGGAGTAATCGAGCTAGTAGTAATAGTTGGACGTAACCAGGAGTACGCTACTGGTACTAATGCATTAGAAGTAGCGTTTTTATTCGTATAGGTTAGGTGCGTCAAGTAGCATTTTACTAGTCCCAGCTTGACTGTTATTTAGCGGCGGTTTATCGCTATCATTAGTTCTTGCTCCTGACGCACATGTGCGTCTTCGGTGATTATGCGTCGGCTATACAAGTAGTTCTATCTTCTAAAACCCCTACCGCGAGAAAAATTATAACTTAAGTGTTTTTAATAGAATCAGTTATGCTGACATGAAATAACGAAACTAACTTTCATGGTTCCAGCGCTTGTGTTGAACGGGATTTTGTTGCAAAGCTCAAATCCAAACTCCACGTGTTCGTATTGAATAATTATTGTAGAATAATTGTAGAATAAAGTAGATATAATTAAACAAATGATACAACCAAAATACTTCGTTTCAAACCGAGGGTGGAAGTGGGGGGATCGAACGAGGGAGATAAAATTTACTTGCCTATCAAAACAACGCTCTTTGTACTCGCACCGAGGTAAGAAAGTACTGTCGGTACATTAAGTTAAAACCAGCTATCCAAAATGATACAGGCAACTTCTCTAGTCAGCTAACCAAACAACAATAACCTAACTCGCGTAAGTCATTGATATTCCGCTAAAATCTTCACCATAAAAGAACCACCTTATTTTCTCAGTAGATGAAATGTTATCTAAACAATCAGTCTTTCGCATTTCACGCTCTTGTGGGCATCTTCGGCGAGCTTTGAATTCGACAATAAGGATTTAAGACTACACCATATTAATACCGTTTTTCCACCATTGGAATGCCGGGCACTACAGTGTGACGCAGCCCTAACCTAGACAATCCTGGCGAGAAACATGTATAAATTTGGGTAATTTAGTCAATTTAGTTAAATTACTTGAGCTGATTTATGAGACTAGGCGTTTTTTTGAGCCATTTGTGGCCTTAGATTGCAATGTATAACGTAAGTAACAGATATTTTAAATTGAAAAGTAAATGAACTTGGAAGAATGTATTTCCATGCAAATCCTAAAAATTTGGGGCCCCACTTTACCTCTGTTCATTTACCATCGCAGTTTCAGGTGAACTCATCTCTCTTGGTACTGTTTATTTTTTTAAACTGAGCCCTGGCTTACTGGAACACTTATTAATTTTATAAAATGAGCTCAAAATACAGGGTATTCCGAAAGGGCGTTGAATTTAATTAAGAATGTTTCCACGATAAGAAAGCACCCCGCACGAAAGTCTCATACATTTTATACAAGAGTTAAATAAGTAAACCGAGTAAACACAAACGGTAAATATGCTTGAAGCATACAATCAAACTTTAACACTTTGACTACGATTCTCCACACAGGTAAAATTCCATGC
>VOMN01117251.1:0-24800 GCA_014899125.1 Orchestia grillus
AGAACCTAGGATGTGGGCCATCATCTGGCGCGGCCTGACATCTATAAATATATTTATTCAGCTATAGCATCGTAAATCCCCAAAGAAATCATTACAACAGTAGAAAACGAAGAAAAATAAACGAAAAATTAAGTATTTCTTACTAAGCTTACACAAAATTTGTAGCACCTGCAGCCGCTGCGGCTATACTCGTAGATCGCCGATAGCTACTTAAACTTTTCGAAACCAACAGCGGTGATGTTGCCTGTCGAGTGCAACCTGTTTGAAGATTAATTCCAGAGAAGGAGGAATCTGAGATACTCAAGAAAAATTGAGAAAACCTGAATTTTAAGGGAAATACTTAGACTGACGCGAAGTAATCATTGTGTGACCCGAGAGAGTATGAGGCTTCTATAGGGTAACGCGCGTACATAGGAAGAAATCATTCTTAACTTGAGGTACATTCGAGTACGCAAAACTTAAGACTTAAAATAAATTAAGAAGTAACATGAAACTAAAAACTAAGTAATGCATACATAACATTAATAAACAATTGTAGTAAACGGGCCACACATACACATGCACATGTTCATAAATACTTATGCACATGCGCACACCTTCACACAAACATGCGTACATATATTCCCTAACTTGACATTTCGAGACATAGTGATATTTGTAACCGAAATTTTAGAAAATTTTGGAATTCCTCTACGTATCAGAACATAAAAGCACTCTTAGTACTTTTCATTATTTGAGTAGAGAGTGCAGTTTACCCTATAATGCAACTAACTGAAACATTTGAACGAAAAAAATTATAGTTTGCACTGTTCGCAGCGGAATATTAGCACTGCAATTAGATAATAACTACATCATGTCCATTAGTCGAAACTGTAATTACATCGTCATAAATAAGTTATTATGAATGGACAATTTCCTAAGTGGGTATTAACCTATATATGATTTCCCGGTGATCTTCCATGAGATTACTTACAAGAATTCAATTTGGCATTAAACGGTGTATAATTTATTGGTGTCTATTATATTTGCTGCATTTTGAAACGGGTGCTTGATAAAAAGAATCATTGAGTTACTAAATAAATAAATAAATAAACTATGAATGATGACAATTGTGAAACTTTCACGCTGAACACTAATATTATGAAACGACAACTCTGTATAAATGAATACGTAAATGTTCGTTTGGTCGATGTCTTAAATCTCCGCAAGCTCTTCACCAATTGCTTTGAAGTTTTGACGCAACGTTGCATTTACATGTTTGTTCGTTTCAATATATCAATGATATACGGTTAGGAAAATCACCTTTCTTGAGTCGAATTTTCATTAAAAATTTGAAGGCGAAGACGACCGCACAAAGTGAAAACATTCCTTCTTCGTTTACATGTTAATTTACATTGTATAAACTTTACCACTCGCACTGTACAAACCTAAAGTGATCAAGAAGTAAAAAAATTAGACGTTTCGGAGACTAGCTCCATCCTCAGTTAGTCATTTTTGAAAAAATAAAAACAGAACAATCCAAAATACAATTTCTTATATTGCTAAAAAATTGCTGTATATTCAGGTAAAAACTTTCAATGGAAATGAACTGTTTGTGATATTTAAAACTGGTGTATCCTTTTTTATGTATAAGTATTCTACAATTTTCAGATCTAAGTCATTAGCGGCACTACATAAAATTTCAAAATCATCTTCTGTAACGGGAGCAGAGCACTATTTACTATGAAGGCGGACAGATAATGACTAGGCTGGGCAAGGGGCCTTCTGGTACGAAAACTAACTCCACGATGCTGGGCAATCCTAACGTAGAATGGTAATGTCGTCATACCGACATAGCCAGATGCACACTGTGCTCTACTAAACTTATAAACCATGGATGCCCGCATTCGTTTAGAAAGCCTGTCCTTGTAACGTAAGAAAGAACCGATTTTTCGAGAATTTACTAATATGAGGCACAGCTGTACAGTACACCTGTGCCTCATACTAATCATTCAAAGTGTGTTTCTCATTCAAATGTTTAATATACGTATCTGGAAATTTTCGAAAAATCCTAAAAATTAGAATTTCAGGATGTAATGAGTGAGTGCATGTAAATCGTCAGTATGTGAGAGACGGCTAGACTCTAGCGGGCTCGGAGGCTGGGCACTGCATAGCTGGTAGAGTCAAAGGACATCAGAACAAACCCTCTTACATAGTGAAGGTAAGTTCTGTGACACCAATAAGATGATATTTTCAAATCGCCTGATGTACTGGATCGCAAGAGAAAAATCCACTACAGAATCAACTTATTTCTATGTTCAATTCTGTTGCGAATGGATTCACGGAACTTTTCTAGAAATAACGTTTTCACAATATGAATTTCACAACATTTTACTAGTTTAAATGTAAAATTCATGTTGATGACAGAATTCAGTACAGATGAAAGAGACTGGCTCCGTGTAACACGTGCTCGTCGCATCCATATTTTCTCGAAGATGACTGAACGCGTACAGCAGAGGCATTGCATCCAGTTCTGCCTGAAACTTATGGATATCCATGTAGAAATCATTCACAAGATCCACCAGGCTTTTGGTGATGTTGCGAAGGAGGCTGCTCAAATCAAAATGTGGTATAACCCGCTCAAAAATGGGGTGTGCCCGCAGAGAGTGACCCACTTTCCTGAAGACCGTCAGCGAGTCGAAACGATGTTGTTATCGTGCAAGTGCGGAAGTTGGTTGGGATCAGCGTTGCTTCTGCAAACAGTATTTCGCTTGTAGATTTGTGCATGCGAACAGCACAGCAACTTTGTGCCTAGGCTGCTTTCACTGGAGCAGCAAGAAATCAGTCTCGCAATCGAACAGGACATGCTTGAATGCACCACTAACGATCCCCAGTTCCTGAAGAAAGTAATCACTGTTGACGAGACTTGAGTGTACAGGTAAGACTCAAAAACCAAAGCACAGTCATCACATTGGAAGCACCCACTTTCCCCAAGGCCAAAACAAAGCACGATATGCTCTGAGCAAGGTGATGGAGCCGCAACTGCATCACGACAATGCACCAGTTCATTCATCATACCTGGTCCAGCCTTTCATGACCATGCACAGCATTCCGCAGGTATAGCAGGCTCCCCACTCACCTCATGTGACTCCGTGTGACTTCTGGTTGTTCCCAAAGATCAAAACAACGCTGAAAGGGTCCCATTTTGAGACTCGCAAACAGATAATAGATAATGCAACGAAACAGCTGAGCACAAATTGTTGAAGGAAGCTTTCTAGAACTGTTTTCAGCGATGGACGGACTGCTAGACTAAGTGTGTGTAGTCATAAGGGGCCTACTTTGAGGGGGATTAAGTGTCTTATCCACTTATTTACAGAACTCTTTTTAGCGGCTCAATGGCTGAATACTTTTTGTACAGACCTCGTATAACTAGGTCGATAGACACATATTACAGTCACATTTAATCTGAAGCGGGTGTTTGAAGTCAGCATAGGTCACTATCTAAACCTAAAACGATTAAAAAATATATGATACAACTTATGCCTACTCTAAAAACGGTGTTCTCAAGCCCATTATAAACCTTACGATAAGAAAAATGAGAAGCGCTTGCTCAGTTTTTGTAGCGGACGCAAGTTAGCGTAGTCATTTGAGAATACTACATATATTCAACAGCATGGGAATACTGCCAGTTTCTTATAAGCTTTGGATTGAACGTAGTGAACTAGAAAATAATTTTTCACCATCAAATCTTGGAGTTTGGGTGTGCGATGTTACATAAGGAGAAAAACACTGGGTGTCATCGGTATGAGAGGACAACTCTTATCGAGCTGAGCAAGCGATGAAGTCTCCTTGGAGAGCATCATATTGTGCTAAATTTGGTGGAAATGCTGCTCTGAAAAAACAGGATTACGATCTTTCAGGCAGGAAAATGTAACGTTGGAGACTCTATTGTGTAACATCACATAATATTTATAAGTAAAGAAAATTACGTAGTACTGAGGTAGTTTCCTGTCTACTCAGAAGTCTACTAACCTAAAAAAAATCATTTATGAATACTTCTTCTCAATCTCAAAAAATAACTCCAGTTTTATGTGAAAACAGTTTTCAGTTGAAGTTGTAGGGAAGCCAACTCTCACAAGAAACATAGTTCAGAGACAAATCTTGTTCTACTGAAACCTTAAGTGTTTTTCGGAGACCGTTCAATGAAAGCTAAAAATATTTTTTGTTAGAAAACCCTGAGAATTCTTTTCCCTTTCCAATAATGGGCAAATCAGTTACCTTTGGAGTGAGACAAACTTCTACAGTACATCTGGCGCTGCTAGGTGACCTTCCCTTCATGAAGTCAGTTCGCGCAGCTCCGTCGTAGGGGCTGCTGAGCCGAGAGGGCGGGTGTGGATTTCACTTAAACTGACTAATCTATGACATTTTTTTTTATTGAGGTCTTTTAATTTATACAGAATATTTTATCGCTCTGACTTATTCATCATCCTTCCTTTTAACTTTTGAAGAAACGCGATACTCCGAAGCAACCAATTACTTCCCACTTTCCCTCCAAGCTATAATATATCAAGAGATTTTTCACGTTTTTTATCCAGAATGAGGTAAAAGCATTATTTTCGAAATATTTGATCATTCGGATCAAATTTTTTGAAGTCAAAGCACTCATGTGTACATCTATCTCAAAAATATGTTTTCCTTATATGTACTTTACGCGCGTGGACAAAGCAAGGGGTTTTGTGTGCTCAGCTCCTTGACTAAGTTAGCACTAGTACGCGTCAGGCAGAACTTTTCGTTCCGCCTGCGCACAGTTGACATGAGCTGCACAGAACCCATGTCGAGCACTTCTGAAGAGTATTTCACTTGTCAGATTGTACGGAAACTAATCTTTGAGTCATGCGACTGAAATGGATTGAACTTATGTTAAGGAAATAAATGTAAACATTTTTTAGTTGAATATTCATAACTTATTTTTGCGTAGCCTTTAACTTCCGAAGCATAAAACCCCAAGAATAGACACTTTCACTCGTTCCTGCGGTCACACGCTACACTTATACAAGTTGCATGAGTTCGTACACGACTACATTTCACAAAACGATACGTATGTAGTTTATATCAATGTGCTCGTTAAAATATGTATACAAACCTTTCTAAGGGATATTACGCTGAATGTAGCATGTGTTGGTACAATGTTATATTGCACTAAACAAAAACGTGTGTTCTGTTTCAGAGTGACCGAGATAAGGCAGTCCGGCGTTCAGACGGCCGGTGGGGGGAGAGAAGTTTCAGCGTGGAAGGAGGAGTCCAGACCGGGACGGGAAGACCCGTCAGTTTGGGATCAAGGGACCAACCGACAAGCCAAGGATTTGCGGGGGACCCTGTGGGGACTGGGGGAAGGGGACGGGTGAGAACCATGTCTGCGTCCCATGACGTCTCTGCTCAAAACGGTACAGGACGCTAAGAATTAAATAACATTAGGAATGTGATAACTTTATTCATTCTAGCGTAACAGGAACCATCAAAGAAACGTTTCAAAATAAGCAGACAAGCGAATAAACAAACCGTATAGTTCGTGTTTTCCGGTCAGCGCAGCACGGGATGGTATCAGCGTTGGTTTATGGACTGACAAATATGAACACGGAGACGAACAAAGCCACAAATACCGATGCCAACATCGAACAGTCCCAAGTGAACTCAGAACACGACTTTTAACCTTGCAGTGAAGCCAACCAGTTTGTCGGATGGAGTGGTAGTGAAATTTGTTTGGAGAAATTGTGTTTCTACTGTAACCACTGTAAGCTTTTTGCATACGACTTTATTCACTTTCAGTAGAGTTCAAAATTAGTTGCTGGCGGAACTTAGAGTCACATTACGCTAGTCATGAATGGCGTGCGTTGAAACCGAGTCATGGGCAGTGCGCGCGCTGTGATAGTTGAGTGGAATGTACGTGACTTCTGAAATCCGCGTCCATCATTTTTGTTATTAACTATTGAGAGCCGCAGTTAAACGCTTACTAATAGTTGTTAACGATCAATTTCTGTGCTTTATCCTCTGTCGAGAAATCTTCCTAACTCTGATTGAGGTTGAGAAACGACGTCAAAATATTGTGCGGAAATTCCTATGCATCAATTGTTATACAGGTGTTATCTTGGACTGTAACGCTGTAAACATAGACGGGAATTCAAGAAGTTATCCCATTGTGCTTCTATTCAATTGGTTGCAAAATGATGGCAGATTCAAAAAATATGTTTTGAAATTTGATTTTAACTTTATTTCTATTGCATTTTAGCCAAGCTTCAACATGCTAGTTGCTTAGTGTTCATTTTAATGTCTCCTTTCTATTTTTCCAGAAAACTTAATTAACCTCTTAATGGTCGGTCACTGCCCAGGTGGCCGGCGGTGCATTCATACTGTATGGGGAATCATTAACGACCGTGTGAATGCAACAACCACCCGGACACCATTTGATGCCAGTACTCATTAACAGGTTAAAGCGAATAATACCACAATTTTGAAAAGGGAAAAGGTGGCTTTTGTTTACTTCTCTGGCATGAGGTCAAGCTGGGTTATATAGTACGCAAACAGCTGCCAATATCAATCGAGAATGTGACGAAGGCTCCATAAGTGGTATATAGGACACCACGCCGTGGGTGTACCCAACAATTACTCTCAATTCTACATTTTCAAGAGTGCATGTTTAGCTTCTATCTTCTTCATCTTTAAGGCTTTCATTCCCACGACGAAATTCTAAAGCGCTTTCGTACTCTCCCGTTACTTGAGGAGCCTCCTCTCAAACGCTCTATCAATATTGGCAGCCATTCGAGGAGCATTGTACTTAAAGTGATGTAAGAAAACTGAATGAAATTCATCTTTTTTCATTTCGAAAACTGTGAGCTTATTCGCTATAATAATTTTTTGAAAAGAAAAAGGTCGGAGATCATTAAAGAACACATCTGAACCACTATATATGTATAAGCATACTTCAAAATATAATGAAACTACCGAAATAAAATCAAATTTAAAATCATTATTCTTGAAACCAGCATTATTTTCCGACCAGCCTAATATGGGTAAAGATTGCAATGTTATGCTATCTATGTGCTATGGTAATGTAATAATAATTATCAATGAAGGCAGAGAAACTTAGTCCCACTTAGTGTTGAATGGCGACTGATGAAAGCCTACGCTGTGAAAGTTTGTCCGTGCTCGAACTCGTAGGACCTTCATACCAATTTTTAACGAGCTTATTTACTTCATTAATTTGTATGAGGTCACTCTCTTTGAGGGGGAAGCTGCGTTTTAGAGGGATTGTTAGCGCTCAATTGTTCAAACCGGAACATCGAATTCCTCTGCGAGGCTCTGCATGATGAACATTTCTGGTTCTATCAATAGATATGGATTGGCGCCATCATGCTGTGAGGAATTAATTAATAGCTCATTGATCCGTGAAATTCGAGATTAAAATATTCGTTAAGAATATATATGAACATGAGCTACTACAAAATAGACTGATACATAACTTATGTATGTTCTTTAATTGCTAAGACACCTTGGATAATTTAAATAGAAAATAGTTTGAAGCCTCAGTATTTCATGAACCTAACGGATTAAAACATTTCCTCGGTTTGAAGATTTGACTCCTTATTCTTACTTAGGACATACTTTGTTTGAGGACGTCCTAAATTTTAGGGTTGAATCGGAAGTGCGATTAAAAGTTTCAAAGTTGAACAGAATTGAAGCTTGCGGTGTGCACTTTAAAAGCTCATGTAATGATTTTAGGGAACAATAATTTTGATATATCATAAAGTTTCATGAAAAATAACAATTCTCCCGAGAATTTAGCTGAACGATGTTAACTTACGGTTAGCCTCGAAAGACTTACGAAGATATAAGGAGGAATTTTTTTCATGGCTGCGCAATAGTTGGAAATTAGACAGTACACGTAAAATTAGATGATAATGACAACAAATAGTGTACGGATCGAACGCGACGCGAGATTAGGGAGATGATGTCTAGTATACGAATGTTAAAAGCATTGGGATGGAAATGAGGTTAGTTGAATATGGAACTGATTACATAGTCGGCTATGAACTGAAGCTAGTCGTACCCTGCAGAGAGAGCTGCCGCGGTTCCAGGTAACAATCGTTCTACAGTCGTTTCCGAGTAGAGCGGTTTCAAATAGTGACCGTCAAATAGTACGGGAAATGTTTGTCTAATAAGAAACAAATACAATATATTGTGTGTAGAGAATAATAAGATCGAGCGGTTGTATATTAAACTGATCCAGCTCCCTGTGCAGAGGACTGCTGTGTCGTATGTAAAATATGAAATGTTAACTCAGAGTTGAACTCCGCTAAATAATTCAGACGTATACTGCATTTTTTCCTCCGACGACTCTTCTGCCAGTTATGAATTAGGGTCTTCGCGAGAAGCTTTTGTAGCAGACGAAAACCAGCATTAGGAACATAAGATATATATCTGCCGGGAGCATTTAAAGTAGTGATTTTTGCTCTGTCTTGCATTTTTAATATGCTAACATTTCGATTAAAATGAGCATTTTCATGATCAGGTTGAGATGATATTCTGGTGAGAATAATTTTAACGAAGGATGTGTGCTCGTACGCCAGGTGCACGTCACGAACCGCGGTATTGCAAAGCTATCACTGTAGATTAAAGATAAATTTCACAAATCTCATTGCCCAATGAGTGGCACTGGGAACGAGAGTGCTGCGTCATGGGGCAAAATACTCAGTACCAGGGGCCAGCCTCAGACAATGCTATCGTAAAATTTCATGCACGTAATTTGAGACCTTTAGTGCTGAAATGACCCAAGTGCAGCTAGAATTTCATAAATGACGTTCATTCCTTGAAGTTTCGTTTCCCCACCAAAGAAGTTATAAATTTTCATAAAGTACTCATTTGTTTTATCCAATGTTTCAAACGTCAGAAAGTAAATTTTAATCTTGGCTAAATCAAGGTCGAACAAATGAATAACCTGAAAACAATTTATTGGATTTTAAACTATTTTTTTCAGTAATTATGCATTCGAGTATGACTTAGAAGATATGTGGATACGTTTTAGACGGTATTTTGTGGAGCCCTCAAACGTTTTAATCGTAGCGTAGATGATGAAATCACTGATATTGAAACGGAGTTAAAATTATGCTAATGAAACGATTTGATCAAATGCCGATAAAAAGGTACGACTTTTTTTTACTCGTAATCGCTACGAAGAGTAAATTTACAATGAATATTGTACGAGTCCTGATGCGATGGCATACAAGTTGAATGACGTTTCTTGGCGTTCATTTACGAATGACTTACGAATGTTTTATCTGAAACAACCTAACTCGGTTCAACTCAAGTGAATCCTTAGCTCATGAGCTTGCTCTGGGCCTTCTTAACCTTTCTGAGACGAGTCTCTTCAGGCCGTGGAGAGTTGTTCTTGGCGCCGTTTAAAGAGAAGAAACAGAGGTCCTCGGTCAGATGTCAGTCATGGTGGTCACTCGAACAAATATTTCCGTCGTTGTAAATTACTTGAGTTAGGCTTTCCAATACCTCACGCAACTGCGCAATGAATTCTGATGCGTGAAATCAGTCATACCGCCTGCTTGCAGCTGCCTGACAGCCGAAGCCTTTAGGTGGCAGTCACATTTTTTTCATGACCCTTTATTTCATGGCGTTTTAGAAATATTGAGCATGTAGGTATAATTATTGAATTCCTTACTCTAACGTGAATTACCAAAATTATGATTTTATCCCTCTTTTCTCGTATGCAGATAAATCATTTGCTCTCTTTCTTCCCAACTTTAGGCCATGATAGCAGCTTTTGCAACACGTTTAGCTAAAATTACAAACTTTGTTACTGCTAAACTACATATTAACCAAATTATGAGTGAACAGTTACCTAATGAACTTACCCTCAAAGTTTAAGCTAATGTTTCGAATTGTAAGATTCTTAACTGGCGAGACTGAAATTCCCAACATTTGGTTCTGATGTCATGTACGATTTACGCGACTGTATTTTAGAGCCTTTAATCTTCTACGCATCGGTAATTCGTGCGTAGCTGCGCTAACTCGCGAGTGGAACAAGTTAGTGTGAGTTTAGTTTTACTTATATTGATGAATTGCAAAGGCAACTCCAACACAGAAACGCTAAAGATCCCTACGTAGAGTTTACTAGCAAGTTAGGTTCAATATTTTCTTACTGCACTGTCTTATTTTTGGTCTTGTATTTTTCTTTGCTGAGAAAATATACTTCTAGTAGAATCAAATGACTCATTGGTTTTTAGTTCTCTGAAAAATATTCCTACAAAGAACTTCATGAATACTTTGAAACTCAAGCAGTTGATGTTAAAAATTAGATAATTCTCAAACCAATCATTGATTCAATGTTACGGAAGTATTTTATTCGCGTATGCTCCAGCTCTCTCATAAAACTAAGTATTATCATCGATGCCAAAGATGACCAAAGAAACAATGTATTCCTTTATTCTTAGAGCATCTTAAAGAAGTTATAAACCTAAAAATAAGAAACTAACAAATAAAGATGAAAAGTTAGAAAAATGCGTAGTCATAGCGCTTTAAACTTGTATCGCGTTTCATCGGGCTTAAATTTCAATTTATGATTAGTACTCTTTAAATATGTGGTATTAGAGCTGCATCGAAAAATTAATTTATAAGTTTTTGGTGATCAAATTTGAGTAAGTGTATTTCTATAGAACAACATTTCGAGAGATAATGTTGTAAGAGAATTCTTCTAAAAAAAATTTATATGTTACTTCTTTTCTGCTGTTTCTTGTGGTGTCGTTTTCTGAGCAAGCTGCGGCAAAATTATTGCTGAATTTTTGCGTACTAAATTAAGCAGACTCTAGATAATTTTGCACTGATTACTTACGTCACGTGCCTGTACAGACCACGTGTACGATCGCTCGAGCTCACGGAAAAAGAAACAATGAAGCTCATTGTTGTAAATATTTGAACTTGATAAGCTTTTATAGCGATATGTGACGTGGTTTCCAAGTTTCCCGATGAAATAGTGTGATAGAGTGTTTGTGAACCTGATCTAATATCCATTCACCTGCAAGTTGGATTTACTGGAACCATTACGACCATTACAGCTGTTCTAAAGTGAGTCTTTGCCACTGAATCGTAGTCTCATGAAAGTTTTGGCCCCGGGCTTGTCCGATTGAGAAATCAGATGAACGCAAAAGAAAACAAGGTGAGGAATACGAAGAAGTAAGGTTAGGTGGTATGAAAGTTACGAGGATTGGTTAAAGGAATAGAAATTTTAACGAGGAAATAATTTCGTTTTAATGCTTGCAAGAATACTGAAACAATTTTAGGAGCGATTTTATCAATACTAAATCCTATTCCTTTAGCGTATTAATGAACAGTAGGCTGGCTAAGTGCTATGTATTAGTTGAAGCAGAATTCAACGGCATCCAGTAGCATAGATTAGTGAGTTATGGGACACTTTATTTAATTAGATTATTTCTACAAAACTTTAATTCTAGGAGTCAAAACTATTTAACCAAAATAAGAAAATCAAAATTAGGTGTTTCAGCCATTTCTTAAACAACGAAATGTAGAGCACTTGGCAAATTTGTCGCGTAATATTTTTATTTAAGTTTGTTTCAAGATAATCTTGAGCTTTCTTCTACAGTTCTTAACCCCGCGGGCTCACACAACAAGAGCTGGACACAGTAAAAGGATTTACTAACATGATCGTCTAAATATTTGTGACGAAGTTTAATTTCGTGGATCGTGACGTACTTGATAAATACTAAGCAAAAATACTGTAGATTTTTTATAATCAAGGATAGATCACACCAGGTGCGACCTCATTTACAGTATATGAAATTGTCTCTTAAAAACTTATGGTTCTGTTATCGAAATCGCTAAGGTATTGTAATTTAAGGAATTGCTGCTAATGTAGAAGAATTGCTCCATGATCAGACATACATATTTTACTGTAGTGAGCAACAGAAACAAATATTTATCATTGTTAACGATAGGTGTTCATTTTCTCTTTCTATTTATAGCCCGAATAGTCTAAACAATAGTTCAAAGACATTTTAGTGAATGAAGTCGAATATGTAAATTGTAATGCGAGCGTGTGTGACCAAACTCGTTAGGGATAATTATTCTTTGAGTACCCAATGCTGCGTCTGAAGCATGTAATTCTGGCTTCTCAAATCAAAAATTCTAGGAATTAATGTGATCACACTCAACGCCTGTTAGATTTCACACCGGAAGTTTCTACTAAAATTCGATGTGCGTTGTCACACCTGACCATTTCTCTGGACCTTCACTGGACCATTTGTATTTGCGATCTTTAAATGTGTAGACTTGAAATTTACATTCAGTGGCGTGAAATGAGTATTTTTAACGGTTAGGTGTTCCGTGGAGTTGAAGTGAGAAAATGTGAACATAATTTTTCCTTCGTGCAATAATTAGGCGCCCTCTCCTCCCCCGGCTCATGCAAAGGGAAAGAGAGATAAGGCTCAAGCGCTCTGCGTCTTGTGGTATGATGCCGTGATGGCTGACGATAATTTATTCTGTCATAAATTGTTTTTACTACAATTCCATGCCATCAGAAATAACAGATATGAATTTTCTGTGTAGCCTGACGCGTGGAGAGCAAGCAACATCAAGACGAATGTCAGCAACGTATGTCTTGCAGTCAAAATACCAAGATTATGCAAAACTCTTGTCACCAGAGAACTAAATCTTGGCGAACATAAAAAGCGGTAGACTATAGAGAGGCACGAATTCGATATCTTGCAATGCAATCTGACCTGCTACGTAAGCGTCTGCCAACTTTAATGTATCAGATTGTGGCAAAACTTAAGTCAGTTTTCTTCAGCACTACTTCTAAAACTCAATGCATTCACTCAGTATGGTTGTAATGCGCCTAATGAGCCCACAAATTTGGACAGACTTTGGTTAATTTTGCTTCTGAAAATGTCCTTGCTTTCTAAAACATATATCAGTTTGAGATAACCCCGAGTGAGACCATTGCTTTGCCCCAAAAGCATGGCATGCACTTTACTTCCCATAGAGCTCCAGTAGAGCTAGCCGAACCTGTATTCAAAATGCATGTAGCTGAGCTGTAAAGAGCGTATAGACTTGTACATTGAGATTTTCTTTCTTTGGTTAGATAAATAAACTACGAATCACTGAACAGACAATAATCACTCTGCATGCTAAATCATTGTCTCGGAGTACGTAAATTGATCAAAAGATTGTTCACAGCAGATCGCATACGACAAAAGTTTGACGGACTCACGTAGTTGTGGTGACTATTACCCTACTGTCGACAGCGAAACTAACTTTTGAAATAGTGACACTATCTGATGTATTCACGTACAATACTTCTTCAGTCAGGGAGGATTCCGTACGATGCGTCAGAAGAAGTGAAACTACTTAGAAGCTGAAAGTCTCAACCCCTTTACCGTACTGTTCGATCACATACTTTCTGAATGTCTCTTCCTAACTAACTTTGCTTGGAACCTTAGTAAAATAAAAGCTTACCTTTTATGTAGCAACAATTGTGCTTCTTTTTATACTCAGGATTAGATTCCCCACTAATAAGCCAAAAGCTTACTCTGTTTAAAAAGTTATGTTATTCGTTACATCGTGAAATATTTTTCGAATGCATTGAACTCTCTAAAGGCACACGTTCTAAAAGTACGTATCTCGCTCACGAATTGTATGCATTAAATGTAACTCTGTGTTCAGTGGGTTATGAAATTACAATGACGAGCAACTTGAAAAACGAGCACCGTGTAAAAGTTTACAGCAAATGCTTCATGCTTTAGATGCTAATCATCAAAAACACGGCCAGAGAAGCAACCTCATGCTTTTTTCGGACATTTGCTCATTAAAATAAAAGTGAGAGTAGTTTGCACATCCCGTGAAAATGTTTACGGCTATTCGCTGTAATTTCAACGGCCGGTCAATTTTTTTGACGATTCCTAATTGATGCAGCACTTGACGTATTGATGACCCCAATTTGTACGTAGTATGTGGCTCACTATCGCATGCCGTTCTTTTACTACGGTTTCTAGAGTTTTGATAGCATTCAGAACAATGAAGAATACCTCAAAGGTACTGCAATAATACAGTTTTAGCAAAAGTTCTTTGGAACGTGGAGTAGATTTCATAATTTTCTCCTTTGAATCCTGCGAGGTTCAGATCAATACTTTGGAGAATTTCTTGCAGCTAAATATCTGCTGCTCGAATATCGTCAGCTATTTACTTACGAAAAGGGTCCATTCTAAGAGCGCAACTAAGCTGCGTGAGCGTGCACAGCTGTGTTATGATATCATAGACTGCGGCTACCGATCTAAATGCAGCTCAGCGGCACGTACCCAAATCCGTTCCTTCGTTTGGTAGGTCGAAGCATAATATCTACCTGAGGAGAGAGATATACATGTTCGAGATTTACGACCACCAGACTAACTCATGCGTGGTTTCGAGAACTTCTTCCTTTGTTACCACAGTGACCACAAACGCTAGTTTGCCGTTCAAGTTTGTGACGCTGCGACACAAGTAATTAAATGTTTACATGGGGGAAGTTCAATACAAGAGATGAAGAGCTTCATTAATCAAGTAGCGTGTATGAGCGGTGGCTATAAATGATTGCTTTACAATTCATATATTTTAAGGCGTATTTTACTAGGGAAATGAAGCCCGATTGCTTCTTGCTATAATGCCCTTTGTGAAACGAAATAAAAAGAGCCTCAACCTCGATAGAAATATTTCGCTGTAGAATTGCTGCAAAGGACACATATGACGTTTATTTTCTAACTGGTAGAATCCCGAAATTTGTTTTGTACCTTTTCTGGTAGACTTTTCAATAAACTGGCCCTACCATGAGTTGTCTTTATTAAGCTTTTCAGTTCATACTACGTTCTACGTGCAAAAGAAAAATGTTGAACCAGTGAGGCATTACCAAAGAGGAACGTTCGACACGCCATCAATCGCTAACGAGAGGAACGTTCATTCGCCTTGCGAATGCTATCAGAAATCTCATTACTCAGTTTCTATTTTGGTTAAGCCATCACTACTTGGTATCTAAATGCAGCATGACATAGTATTGAAAAAACAAGCATCACAAAATATGGTTTATTATGAATACAAAGGAGCTTTTGATAAAACCTTTATCAACATACCCCCAAATTTACTCTCATTAGCATAACGTTGTGGTCATCAAGTAAGCATCAAAACTAAATTTTAAACTTATGCCAGAAAAATCACACCTAATCGTCCATAAGCTACTCTCCATTTATTCGGAAATTAAATGATGACATCTAACCGTACAAAAAACTCACTTATGAAGATACCATGTAATAAATAAGTTTCTGTTATTCAAAGCTGAAATTAAATCACAGCAAATGATGACTGTTATAGATTCCGAGCTTACAGCTGATTATCTTTTCCTGCAAAATCTAAACCTGAATGACATCATTCAGATAAAGAAACGACAACCACATTGATCGTTACGACCCATCAATATACTGTACTGGATGTTAACATCCCGTATTGTTGGTTCACTTATGATTGCCTGTGATTGCCTGTGTTGGACCCAAGAACAGTGCCTCCTAACTGCCCCAAAACAGTAGCAGTTTCTTTCACATCAAACTGGTGAGCATCAGTCAGCTTCTGAACAGGTACGACTGATTTCACAATGCTGTATTCTCTGTAAAGATATTTATTCATGACACAGAGATTAATGTTCCTTTTGAGTCTGGAACATTTTTGGTCATCCTATTCAACAGTCCTACAGAAAAAGCCTCAGTAAGACGAATTTTCCCTCCGTCCTCCAACAAAAAAAAACATTATTTATTTCATTGGACTTTGTGCAATTTCTTAGTTACCAGTTCAGCCACACTCATAGAAGAAATGATAAATCGCAGCTTTCTCTTGCATGAAAGAACCAAGTACTGTAAGCGATTCATAGCTGCATTGTGGGAATGACTCAACTGCAAAGTAGTAATCTTTGACTGAAAATAAGTTCCAGAGAAAAGTTTCAACTGATTTGTCAGAAAATCAAATTTCTTAGCTATTCTGTAGTTGTGCAGTTTTTGAGATTGCAGAATGGTAACAACTTTACGAACCGCATCATCAATGCGGCTGTTATGATTCAGAGCTGAACAAGCCCTCTCAAAAATTTGAGAATACGAGCTCAGTCCCTTGTTTGGACTTAAAAGCTTGCTCAATGTGGTACGCTCATCCCATTTTCGAAAGCAAAAGGAAGAAGAGGAGAGCACAACGTTGATTTGTATTTTAAAATTAGAGTCAATTTACATTCTTCGTAATTCTCTGTCATAGAGATACTCAGAAATTTCTCATCTCTTCTGGAAATTTTTCAATTTTTATATGTTTAGGCAATTCTTTCTCAGGAGCCAAATCAGTAAGTGATGTTATTGCGCCTTTTGTTAAGAAATATTTCAGTTGCTGGCCCTCAGCTTTTACAAGCGAGGTGGCTTTGCAGCTGGCGGTTGTTGGTCGGGTGGACCCACCTGGTAATTTCGCAACGGGAAGATTCAAAGACCAATGTTGTTTACAAATGAAAAACTTAGAAAGATCTAAAGTAAAATCCTCTCGAGGAGGCAACACAGCCAACCACTTCTACCCTGTTGACTTATCTTTAAGTATCCCACTGTATATTCATTCATAGCTGTAGCTTGCTTGCTTGCTTGGCTGTACCGTCTTTCTGTCACTCTCTTCAGGATTTAGATTGGAGAAAATTCCGTTTCTGCATCCCCAAACTAATAGCGAGATTGTCAGATAAGGCATTCTGTATCAGTGATCCTGAAAATAACATTATTTTATGTCAGAGTTCCCGTAAATAAGAGGACATTTTAAGAATTTAACATCATTTGTCCCGCCGTTTTTGCCGTTTTTGGCAGGTGCGTCTACTAGTTTTAAATGAACGGCACTTGTCGCTATCATTAAAATTGCCTCTACAGTTCACAACACCACACTTGATAAGTATATTGGTTAAATAAACACATAAGTATTCGAAAAAATTTATAAAATTCAACACAGGAACTGAAAGATCACTTTAGTGACCATTCATTTTGATGGCCAAAAATTGATTGACGCAAACTTACAGAGAAAAAGAGAGAACGTCCAGGGCTCATGACGAGAAGAAATTAAAGGTTTCAGTCAGAATTTTTCATCTTTATCACCCAAGCTTTCCCACTTTACCACAGAATGCGTTGCATATATAACATATATGCGTTGCATACTGTAACAGAACATAAATAGTCCGTATATGAGAGGTCTAAGCTGTGAATTTTAATCGTCATAAGCTCAGCAGCAACTGTTTAATTCGCACAG
The DNA here is from genome assembly GCA_014899125.1 of Orchestia grillus. NCBI lineage: Eukaryota > Metazoa > Arthropoda > Malacostraca > Amphipoda > Talitridae > Orchestia > Orchestia grillus. Next base: position 17,329 of record VOMN01117251.1, read on the forward strand.
AATTTCATACGTTTTTGCAGGTGACATAAATATATAAAACATAACGAAAGCAAAAGTCCACAAAATTTTGCACAGAAACAGTTCATGACACTTCAGTGGGCCTTCATTCCAAAACTTCATTTGACTGTTGTAAAATTAAGTAAAAGAAAATCCATTCTTCAAATATCTAACTCACAGACTTTAACTCGAGACATAATTTTCAAAACATTTTTCAATGTACGTAAAACATGCGTTATTTATGGTACTGAATCATAAACAATGAGCAGGAAAAACTAGCCGTAACGCCTCATCACAAAGCTGCATCGAACCTAAGCAAAGATATAATTCGTGTTCTAACTGAGAGCTGAATCAATCGATTAGCATCAGAGAGCGAATTATAACAGTCGGGCTAAGCCGTGATCTGAAAAGTACGTACCTAAATTTTGTAGCGAACTGTGCTTTCATGTGTGACAAAAGAAACAACGATGCATAATGCAGGATGCACTCAAAGAATTTATTCAATATTTGAGTTACAGTGAGTGTAGTCGTGATGAACTTAAGCGTATGTCCTATGGATAATGTTAAATAAATTTAATTACGCCAAAGATATAAGAAATAAACGTAATGTAACTTTTAGTCTTTTTTTTTGTAGTCTAGTCTAATCATACTCACTTGTGTGCTCGTATGCAGTTATTGGTACCGAGAATCAATTTGTTGTTATCATGTAATTTTTACGAATTATACTTCCCTCTTGGTTACTTAACTACGGTGTTTGTCATCACAGTTGATACGTAGGCACTTACAACAATTTGACATTGTTACTTGAATTTACGTAGAATTCCATTTATATGTTTCTTTCAATTGATTATTTAATAATTATACAAAAGTAAATGCCACGTCCCTTCATACATTTGTACTATTATCAAAAGCACTGAAATATTGTCAAGGGGTGTAGCTCCTTCCTTCTTTCTTTTCTTTACTTGGAGTCTTTTCACTCATATCATACTCCACCTCCATTTGAAAATAAGAGCATAACAGCCTTTGCAGCAATATTTTCTCGTGATTATAACCATCACTGTAAGATGAGTTAGTTCAGCAGACGCGGTTATCAGGGGCCTCTGAGATAAGCGACGGCTGACGCAATGCTGCTCACCAGCCAGCCGTAGCCCCTCCCCCCCCTGCCCTGCTCCCTTGCCCTGCTGCTGCATCTGTATGCGTAGTTACTATTCCGGTGTGTTAACCGAGCCAAAGTGTTCAATTATGCAATTATGATAAGCAAAGTTTCCCAATCGGGGCTGCTGGCACCTCTGCCAGGAACTGAGAAACACTTAACTTGATCGCAGGTAGTTGGTCTGTTTATTACTCCTCTGTGAAGTAAAAATCAGATTATGCCCCTCTATCCAGATCCCATTTAATGGCGATCGATAGGAAATCCTACCAGGGATTATAATAACTCATTTTTGAGGGCTTATGCCTGTTTTTCAACACTACGTGTGTTCTATTTCCTACAGACAAGTAGAATATGGTATTGTATGATTTTTTAAACGTACTGTATATACGTCTGTTACAGGGACTTTATCTTAAACAACTGTGTAAGGGTGGTAAGATTAATAGCGGCCTCACCTTCTATAAAAGGGGGAGTATAGTTTGTATACATAAGTTTATAAAGATTACATTTTCATTGCTATAGAGCACTTTGCCTCTAGATTGATAATCTTTCTATCTATCAAAATTTGAACCCTGATAATTCCACGTTAACAATTCTAACCCGTGAACAGCAGGAAATCTTGCTGCTCGATATTCGACTGTAATTATTTTTTAGTCTCGGCTGCGAAAATAAGAATAATTTTTCTTCTAGAAAAGTAAATTTTTATATAGATAAGGATTCATGGTCTCAATATTCTCTTATTTATTTTAGTAACAACAAAAAATAAAGTAGCTAGGGCTATTGTGGTCAACCAACGCCTCGAGAGCTCAGTAGACATGGGTACGTGCAGCTGAGCTGCATTTAGATCGGTGGCCTGGGATGGTCGGCCATGTTCGAGACTCGCTTCGGAGTGCAGTCTTTTTGTGATCTTTGAGAATCATAGCTGTTGATGTGAGATGAAGCTTGACATAAAATCAATGCCACTCATCTAATAATTATTTACAACCACAAAAGCATTCATATTTCTCATAGATTTTATATTTTATGGAATTATTGGTAATCTTGAAAATTCATTGTATGTAATGCTTTGGGATAATATAAGTAGAGATTTTTGCCTCGCCAATTTTCGCTGAGCTAGGTTCTGAACGTTTCAGATAACTAATCTGTTGAAGAAGAACCACATATTGTAAAAGAACTTCCAAAAGAAGAACCTGAACTTAACTCGGGCCGTGACTCGATCGAATTTGGTGACTGACCGACCAGGGGACAAACAGGCAAGTACCGTCACTTCCCAGGAAGAATCCTTCAGGCAAATGTCTTGCACAACGAAGTATTTACACGTGAAAATATCAGATATATTCTATTAAATTTTTAGATTTCCTGTCAGAGTATGCAAAACGTAACTTCCCCCTGTAATCAATCATTCAGTGGCAAATACCTCTAGATCTTCTATTGTTTGACCGTGAAAAAAAAACCTTTGGTCTGTGAGAGCAAAGATCGTTGGGAGTCGCGGCGTCAGTTTTGCGCCTCTCCGAAATTTCATCAAGTCTCTGCCGTCATCTCTCGTCCGTGATCGCTTGCGCGGGGTTGTCTCGGAGCACCTGGTGACCAGACATATTCCTGTTCGATGCTGGTGAACACCGATAACATTGTTCTTCCTTTAAGTGGTTTACCCGACCACCAGCTCGGTGAACCAGCGACATCGCACCAATCGTGAAGATGCGCCACCCCCCCTTAAGTCAGTAAAGGAGCCTCCTGGCAGTCAGACGTTGTGGATCTGCGGGGGAACGAGACGGACGAGCCACCCACAGGTTGCCTTCAAAGGTTGGTGAACGTCGATATTTTATAGGCACTACGTTTGCCTTACTAGGTAGAGCAAATTCGCTCAAGTTCGATTCGTGAGGAGCCCTAACTTAAATATTTCGGGAACATCAATTTGGCTTCAAACGAGCTAACAAACGTTTCGTATTCACATTAAACCCCGCCTTGATTATCGGGGATGTTTCGTTTACTAGGGTTTGCATATTTAGAGATTAATTGAATTAACTTTTCTTTTCTCGGAGGAATATCGAACAAATCCTGTTTAGTACCTAAATTTTTCTCTTGTTTTCCGTTCGATATCTCCTTGATTAAATTAGGTTGTAACAAATTTTCGTCTCATGTTCCAAAATTTGCAAGATGGGAAGTGGAACCCTAGAGGTGGGAGGACAGAAGCTGGACTGCTGCGCAATTCCGTGTTTAAACTTGAGCAGAATCTCCAGTTCGCTCTGAAACCAACCGTGGTGACACGTTCCTTTACCTTAATTATCAATTTTTGCCAATATATGCATCCTCTTCAAAAAAAAAAATTGAACGAAAATGGGACAAAACTACGAGCTATGTTTGACACCTTTTACTTGATTTTGATAAACAAAATATTTCTTCGAGTTGGGGACACTATGATAAATAACAAAAGTAAAGACTAGTAAATAGAACTGTATATCTAATTAGATAAAAAGAGTCGTCTCTAAAGGAAACTGTATGTTCAACAAAAGTTTTGCTTGTAACAAGTTTTGTACAAATTACCTCTGAATCCCCTCGCTGAACTTTGCGTAACGTAGTGACGTTCACTCAATAGACAAATGTAAGGAACAAACCGTAGATCATCAAGTTTGCTACACTTTTGTTTTAGGACATCGCCAAACTTAAGTTGACGCGACAGACTGTAACAGTGGACCAAGAAGAAAAAACAACCGAACACCACATAGTCAGCGTACAGTTTGTTTTCAGGACAGTTTTTAAGATAAAAAAATGCCAAGGGGATCACAAATATAAAAATCTTTAAAGACAGTTGTTTTGGATCTTAAAAAGTACATTTTCAGAATTTGAGATGAAGAAAACAATCTCTTGAATAAGATTGTTACCAAACAATGAAAACGAAACAGTACTCTAAATTATACACAATAAAAATATGAATATCTAAATCTCTATATCATCTAAGTGTAATAAAGTGGATTTATTGTAATGCAAGTTTCACAGGAAAGCGATATCCGTTGATTTTAGGGTGGAATTTAAAAATATATAAAAATTTTAAACTTCCGAGGTCAACTATAGCAAGGCTAAAAGTTGAAATAGTTACATTTGTTCTTTCAACTGAGTGATCTTTGGTTTAAATAATGTTCTCTAATCGATGAGGTAAATGGCTTAGCGAGGTTTTGTCGTGCTCGGAAGGAGACTCCCATATGCTGAGCGCATCGTACATCGGTACATACATGTAGGACTAACTATTACAGAAGAGATTTCAGAAAAATTGTGGATTTTACCTCTAAAGATTTTTGTTTCGAATTTAACTTTCAGATTTACCATTAATTAAATGGCCTTGCCATGGAATAAGCACTATCTCCAATAGTTGTGAATATATCTTCATTGATTTTGAGAATAAATTTCTAAATTTCCACAAGTTTTTTGTGAATTTGTTCTATAATAGTTAGTCTTATAGGGACGATGATATCTCCATCCCTTGAATTGGGTATTTTTCCAGAATCCCTAAAAATTGCCTGCGTGACTCCCATCTTCAAGAGTGGTGAGGAAACTTGTGTCAACAGTTACAGACTCTGTCCTTCCAATCTTCAGTAAAATATTCTAGAAAATTGTCTACAAAAATCTATACTCCCATTTTAAACAGAGTGGATGGCTTCCTTTCCAAAAAATCCACAACGCAGACCGTTCTCAAACACCTACAATATCTTTATTCAAATATAGACGACGGAAAGCTTGTATTTTCGGTATTTCTCGATAATCCTACAGCGTTTGATTGTGTAGATCATTAAATATTGCTATCGAAGCTCGAATGCTTTGGCATTACAGGGCTTGCTTTTAATTGGTTTAGATCATACCTAACTAATCGTAAACAAGATTATATAATCGATGATGCTCAATCAGACCTCATGTTAAGTCAAAGAGCTCCCCAAGGGCCTGTTTTGGGACCCCACTTGTTTCTGGTATTCATCAATGATACTGTTGAATACACCTCATTCTTCAAATTTACTCTTTTCGCTGATGATAGCACTCTCTCTGCAGCTCTTCTCAATGAAAACCATGTTACAAATATTGCAATAGCAAATAGAATAAATGAAGAGCTACTGAAGGTTTCAATGCGGCTTAACTCCAAAATTCCAATAAAATATGCATTAACATAGATAAAACCAAACACATGCTATTTCCACATTAGCGGAATGCAAATCTTCCGTGCATCAAAATCGGTGATGGACAGATTGAAGAAAGTAATTCATCAAAATTCCTGGGAATGATTATCGATAAAACCTGACCTTTAAAGAGCATATATCATTTATCTGCTCTAAGGTATCGAAATTCCTTGGGATTCTCAACAAAATCAAAAATATATGTATTGTCTACAGAAGCGTTAAAAATGATGTACACATCATTAATTCATCCGTATCTGCAATATGACACAGAAGCATGGCATGGAACTAACAAAACGAAAACGAACATGCTTTTTACTCTACAAAAAATACTCATCAGAGCAATGTTAATTTGGAATATAATGCGCATACAATCCTTGAAAATTCTGAAGCTCCATGATCTCTACCAATATTCTCTCTGTGCATTCATGTATAAAACTTTGAGTAATGAAGGCGATAATGACCTGAAGCAATTAGTTTCTGCTCAAACTGGCCATTATGAATATTTGACTAGGGACCGAAGTAAATTTATACTTCCCTATTATTCCAAACCTAGATTGCAATTTAGTATTCACTACAACGGTATCAAAACTTGGAACTCATTGCCTTCTGCTGTTCGTAACATAAGTACAGTCCAAGTGTTCAAAAGGAATCTTGAATTCTATTTCCTTTCCAGATACTAAAGACGGTACTATTCAATTATAGTCTCATATCCTAAAAGACTGATAAAAAACTCTTCACGTTGTATGTCAATGAAATAATTCAGAGTATATTATAGAATGCATAGTTTCCCTTAACTTGACATAATTAAATTTGTAATTTTAAATCATATCTATTTATCTTCTCCGCTCTATAAATTGGACTTGATCAGTCGTGTGTAAGGTAAGTATAAGTGCATTAGGATATTACATTGAGGACCCGCTCATCCGTACGGCAGGAAGGAGTCATCTGCTTTTCATACTGAGAGTTCGCTTAACAGGCTTACGCTTAGCATATGGTCCTGCAGGTTGCCATAAAAGTCATAGAACTTATTGAGGCCCACAAGTAGCTATGTATAAAAAATTATCCATTGTAATAGTATGAGAATTCCATGTTTGTAATATCTTTAAATGGTGCGACACTTGTGGTAATAAATTGTTTCAATTGTTTGAACTTAAACACTTGTCCTGTCCTATTAATGCTTGTGTTTTATCGTTGAGATTTTGACGACACTTTTATTCTCTTCCGTAGTAAATTGGAGTCTCAACTATTTTATGAGAACTTTAACAATCGTCCTTCTAATACAAAATATGCTAGCGAAATCAAAAAAATTACTTTCTTCTTAGACGTTAATGTTCAGGAAGTGGACGACCAATTTACGACTCCATTTTTCGGGAAAAGCCCATTTACAGGCTTAGGAACGAATTACTTTGGTTGCATTTTTCCTAATTAGAGAATTTCAGCTATAGTTTCGTTATTGCTCAGGGATTATGAAGCAAAGTCTAATTATTAAATGTACACGAAGAAAAGTTATTTCACCTTTCGTGTTACAAATTGTTTTTATATTTCCAACTCCCATCCATTCTCTCTGAAACTGACAAAATGGAACAAGATATTTTATCCGTAACGTAGAAATGTTTTCCTCAAATAAATCCAAGCATAGTTTTTCGAAATCAATTGAACATAAGTTTCTTTTTCATAAGGCGGACGCGGCTGACATGTTGATGCGCAGTGGTGTCGCGTGATCCAATACTAGTCGAATGATTCTTCAAGCTCGTTCGCTCACTGGTTAGTTCGAGCTCATTTGAACAACTAGGCTAATATTACGTCACTGAAAATTCTACTGTCCCTTTTCTCACGCTTGATATTTTACTATACTTACCCACCGGCTCATAAATACCCTATTATTAATTTATGAAAACGTAATGTGTTTTATTTCCCCTCGGAGTATCGTTGAAACACCGCGTGGTCTAATGCCCGGCCGAGAATCGCTACCAAATGCACTACTTACTGCAAACAGAAACCATTGAAATAAAGAAGTAGGTTTCCAAAACTTACCCTTGTCATTACTGGCCTACATGCTCTACGTCACAGACTTGCTTTCAGATGCAGTGATCAGGCATGTAAGTAACTCTGAAATTACTATTGACGTTAATTAACTATTAATTTTACGATAACCTGTAACC
>VOMN01117254.1:0-11205 GCA_014899125.1 Orchestia grillus
AATGCTCCCGCAACCTAATGCTCCCGCAACCTAATGCTCTCGCAACCTAATGCTCCCACAACCTAATGCTCCCGCAACCTAATGCTCCCGCAACCTAATGCTCCCACAACCTAATGCTCCCACAACCTAATGCTCCCGCAACCTAATGCTCCCACAACTTAAATGCTCCTATATGACGCTTCACTATTCGTGCTCAGGTGTGAATTTAGAATCACGGTCCAAAGTTTTACCGCGACTTCCACGCGTAATTTTTAGATTGAAGTCGTGCACATCCCAATTAAAAGTTCTATCGCGACTTTCATGTTATAATTTTAAGTCTGTAATTTTACTAACTGAAAAACGAAAAGGTATATACTTTGTATCTGACCAACTGTTGAACAAACTAGTTTTCTTTTATTTTGCTTTCTTGCAATCTAATGTTCCCGCAGTCACTACTGTCACTAGTTATGGTTTGAATTCTTTGAAAGCTTTTATAGAACCTTGTGTCAACCCATTCCAGATTGATGTATTTAAAGATGATGCTACAACTGGAGAAGTAGAGGCAGATAATAACGAATTACAGCTACTTGTTCCTGATGAAGACACTGAAATTTCTCGTGCTGCGACCTCTGACAATGACACTCACTGTTATAGTACATGGACTTTTCGTCTTTCAGTGTGAGTCTTGGAGCAATCACAGATGCGAAAAATGCACTCATACATCACCGATAGTCAGCAATTAATCATTTCACGACGGGAAATTATTCAGCTGTGCAGAATTAAAGTGGCAGTCAAAAGTCTGTAGAAATAAAAAGATGTTAGCTGCACTCTTAAAATACCTCGTGTAGCTCGTTGGAATTCAGTGTGCGATACAATGCCTCCCTAACTGGCGCATAAAGAAACTTGATGAAATAATGCGGACACTTGAACCATCCATCGTGCAGAACACAGAACTAGACTTCATGGAAGAGTATGTCAGTACTCTGGGTCTTATCACTACAGCTATCGTTCACCCCCAAGTAAAAGAGGGTATACAGTGCCTTGACATTTGCACGACTCTATTTTTGATGAAGTTCGAAAATTTCGTACTCTAATTTGGGTTAAAGAATTCAGGTAATTCAAACAATATATACCCGCTAGAATACTTAAACAGATCAGAACAAAGCTTATTGAAAGCTTATTGACAACCAGACATTCAAATAGTCAAAAACGTATGGGACAAAAGTATTTGGACAAAAATTGATATCAAGTGTAATCATAGTTTTTTATGGCACAACTTGAGTATCTTGATCAACAAACTTTTAATAAAGCTTCCAGAAACTTCCAGGTGTTCAGGTAATGTAAACAAACAAGCATCGGCACAATCATTTTATCATACCTCCAGATTTTATTGAAGACGGATGCTCGGTGAATAAAATGCCAAAAGTCAAAGAAATACCCTAAGCTCTTCGAAAGCAAATAGTTCGTAATGAAGGATTAACCTACAGGCAAATTGATGAACGTGTTATGGCTCCGTACTCAACTGTTGCGATAATAATTGGGAAGCATCGACAGACTGGGACAGTCTCCAATCTGCCAAGAATCAGGGCTCCTCGCAAGATCACGGGCCGCTCTTGACGCTGTATGCTGCGTGAGGTGACGAATGAACTTTTGACAACCCGTACATGCCTGCCGAAAAACTGGAGTTTCAATGAGTTCTCGTTAACATAAAAACGGCTACTAGAGAATTGCATCGAAGAGGTCTACATGTCTTCACTCCACGCATAACTCCTCCTCTTGCTGCAAAAGTGAAGAACCGTTTAACGTTAACCATCTTGACAAAAGAAATAAGTTTTGAGAACGAGTCGCATGGTCTTATGAAAGCAGAATTGAACTTTGCGGCCAAAACGACGCTCGTCATGTTTAGAGAAAAACAAGGACTGCCTTTCATCCCAAGAATACAATCCCTACAGTCAAGCATGGAGGTAGCATCGGTGTGTGGGGCTACTTTAGTGTTCAGGGCGTATATGAACATCATTCATGGAGAAGTGCACAGATCCAAAGCAGGCAGAAACTGGAGCAGAGGTAACTCCCGAGTTCTAGAAAATTCTACAGCCCGCATAAAGCGATCTTTCAGTAAGACAATGACCCCAAACATACGGCGAAATTAAGAAAATAATAGTTCGCAAATAAGAAAATGAGTGTTTTTCCCTGGCCCAGTCAATCGCATGATCGGAACCTATTGAAAATTGAGGCAAAGAATTAAAACTGCTGTTCAGAAACGGAGGGTCAAAGATAGCTTCTAGTTATAATAACCGCCTGTATGCTGATATTGCAAATAAAATTCACACTAAATACTAAATGCTTGATTATAGTTTTGGCCAAATACTTTCATCCCTTGTCTTTTTTTACCTAATGGATTTTCTGGCTGTCAATAAAGTTTACTCTGCTCCGTTTAAACATTTTGGTAAACAGGTGTTCTCTGAATTACCTGTACTTTTTACCTCAGGCTAAAGCTCAAATTTTTCAAAATAAACCAGAAATAGAGGTATGCAAATACTTATGTCCAGGCACTGTATACTAGTATGTGCAATGGTTAGTTTTTGTCAACCTTGCTCAGCATTCAAATCGAGTTGCCTGAACGTGAAACAAAGCCTTTAAAATATTGCGCACCTTTTTTTCGGGCAGCCATTTAAAGTTTTCAAAAGAAGTTTGAAAAATAACAGCCATTAGAGGAAGGTTCAGATGTCTCTGGCACAATGTTGTCAGTAGTTATCATTCACCCTTATTTGAAGCTGCGCTGAGTGGATATTATTAAAAGGTAGAATTGCTAGTGCTAAGTTACTTCTCTAAAGAATTAACAACTTTTTTTGACCCAAATTTGCTGACGGAAGCTATCGAAATTGTTAGCTTCTCAATTCGAAGGGACCTGATTTGCCTGTGTGTTTCATAATTTTTAAACTTTTAATAAAGCTTTCTGAGCGAAAATTTCAATTTGCTTGAGGGTACTTGTGTTGTAAGTAAATGAAACAATAAAATATGGTTGTTCAAATTTTGTTCTTCAGATCAGAAGTGGTAATGGTTATGACACTCACAAATTGAAAGGTGTTGGATTAATCTCCTTGAATGCTGAAACCGTTACGCTTTATGTATCCATCAATATCTTAAAAGTTGAAAAGGTCCAACTGAATTTCCTGAAACTTTTTGTCACACTAACTTAAAAACACACCTGAGTTGGACTAAAGAAAGGCTGTTTTCATATACTCGTAAGTGGTTTAAAGGTCCTATTGTTAAGAAATATGTATCATTTTTTTTACTCATATTATATTTACTTTTATAAATCATAAAATATACTCGCATTAATACATTCTAAGCTCTAATATTAAATTAAAACAATGGAAAGAATGTGTATATTTATATTATTTAGATACGTCTGGTAATTTGCATCGAAAATTGTGCACTGTAAAATTGTATACAATTAAGTATGTTTTGCATTAGTATTTTTTAAATTCAAATATTAAATTAGAAATGAAGACGATGGGTATTTACTAAAATGTTTAAATACATCTGGAAATGTTTATCTAAAACTAATATTCATCCAAAATTATGTATTTAATATTTAGTATATATACATTTGGACGATGTGTCGATATTCAGTAATTAAATACATTAAATAGATTAAGCACCCATCGCTAAGTTTCCTTTTTACGAGTAGAATAGTGACTACATCAAATTTTTCGTGTGCCATCATGTCAGACAAAAACATATTTATTTCACTACTTCAGTTAGTTGGATCAGGGACTCGTACGGATCTATTCCCAGCGTTGATGAAAATCATGATCCAATTGATTATAAAAAGATAACACAATCGAAAACGTCTGTCATGAATTCTCTTAAAGTATCATCGATCTATGTTTACATGAGAATACAAAAGATTTCGATAAACCCAAAATTTCAAAATGCTTGTTGGTCTTTTGAGACGTCATTTTAGAAGGTAATAGAGAACATGAAAGTACAAACATAGCAAATTTAATGTCTACAGAAGGGAAACTTGTACAATCTACTATAATCAGAGGAGCGTATCTCAGTAGGTCAGAGCGCAATATCAGTATACATTTTCCTTCAACGTATGAAATTATAGAGGTTCTTAGTGAACAAATATGTTTTCCTATATCTATATTGTTACCAATGTATTTACCTATACCCTTGAACTATGATATTTGAATATGGGTCACCAATCAAAAAAGAGAAATTGTTATTACTAGAGAGGACAAAATAGCAGTTCTAGGTATCAAACTCAAAACCATAAAATTGAAAATGTTTTGACTAATTTTCATAAAGAAATGCATAGTTCATAACAAACGAATCAATTCAGAAATTAAGATCCACAACTGCAGCTGAAACTGATTTGAATGTTGAACATAATGATGCCAAAAAAATTATTCAGAATCATAATCAATTTGAACTTTTTAACAGCCTTTTGAAAGTTTCGCTTATATAGAAAAACTTAGAATTAAGTAAGAGAATTTCATTATGATTTTAAAAATGAATAAATAGCGATCATTAATACTGGCTGTACGTATATGTTTGATCAAGTTCCTGGTAGAATTGGAGATTGCGAAATCGAAGGATTTTCCTATCAGGTTATCCTGGCAATCATTCTGAAAGAGTAAGTAAGGTAACAAAGAATTTCGAAAAAAACATGACGTTCTTTTGAAGGATTTATACTGAAAAACTATCGATATTGATATTATATTGAAACTATTGATATTGATAGCATTGGTTATAAGTAAATTCGAAGTTTTTTTAGAGTATTGAGGCTAAAGAAAAGAAAATCTTGAACGACGAGTTCAATAGCGTAATGATTATTAAAGTTTCGCTGATTGTTGATTCAGTGCCGGTATTCTCCCCAAACACATGCTCAGATTTCAGATAAATTATACAGAGGATATTTATGAAGTGAAGCATAGCCAAACTCTGAAAAGAGGTGAGGATTTTAATTCATAATTTAATAATTAATGACAATTAATGCCAGTAACGATATTTAACTTGATCATAGAGAAATTACTTTAGTATAGCAGACTTGGAAGGTATGAGTTCATAAAGTGTTACTGATTACGATACTGATGAAACAATTGCTCTCAAAAACTGATTTAGAAGATGCTGGTGTTTTGGGTATGTGATTGAGCTACGCTATAATTGTAAAAGGATGATGAAATCGGACAACCAATTACTTGCTTGAATCGACATCAATAATGAGAACCAATCATTGTCAAAAGAAATCAGAAAATTTTAGCTTGAACATTGTTACCAAATTCAGGAACGCAATGAGTTTCAGCTTTCTAAAAGGAAAAACATAATTCCCTGGTTTCAAACGACGGAGTGTTCAATAACTGCGACTTGATCAGAGCATGTGTTCAATGCAGCATTGAAAAATATCATGACAACAACACATGAATTGATTTAGAAAACTTTTATTGTCTAGTCTCGAACGGCCCTGCTTCTCTCGACCTTCATCTTCATATCTCTACGATGTTGAAACGTAGTTTTTAGGATGTACGCTCTATACAAGATATTTGTGCATTAGACATCACAGCATGCAAGAGTGAATATCTTTTGGTAACGATTGACATAGTTCATAAAATATAAGATTTGTAAGCCCATCTAGAGTACCGAGCAAAAAGATCAGGACGATGATGAGAAAACGTCGAAATCTGAAGCAACTTTTACTACAAGCATAATGGAATATGTTATTATAGGGAAATAAAACCCTCAATATGAAATAAATATATTCAAAATATAGCTTTGTTCAATCAATTGTGAAAAAGTTTCAACACAAATTGTATAACATAGTCAAAAATAGGTGATCAAATTGATCTTGACGGTAAACCAAATTCCAATAATTTCAGGAATTGTTTAAATTATCAGGTGGAATGTAAGTTAGGGCTCTTTAACAATCAATGTGGCTCTTAAATCAGTGAAATTAGAAATGAGAAAACTGACAATGAAGCTACGCAATGAAGATAAACTTTTGGTTGATAATATTTTAAAAGCTATGGGGAAAGAAAATTCTCGAGTGTTCATTGTATCTAGACAAAATTTAAGGAAAATGGGTCATGTGAAGCAGTAGGAAAACAAGTGAAACAGAAGATCGATGTGCTCGTAAGCAAGCCAAATAGAAGCAATTTGTCATGGAAAACGATATTTTGAAAGAAGCTTATGATGAGTTATACATTAACTTACGAAGGCACACTATCGCTAGTATGCTCAATAAAATCAATACGTATTGTCAAGTACCTTACACGGAGCCTTTCATATCCGCGAAGAACAGCAAGGCTATATTTTATTTGAAATTTGCAACTGAACACGCCACGCAGACTAAGGAACGGTGGCAGTGTGTTCATTCTGTTTTTCAGCAATGTCCCTAAATTTAACTTATATGGCTCTGAAGGGAAGTGGTTCGTTTAACTCAGTCCTAAGGAGTGGAATTCCCTTTAATGCACGCCAATTCCCTTTAATGCAGTGTATAGTAACAAGTTCGGAGAGGTGAGTGCCATGGTCTAAAGCAGTGGTTCCCAAAGTGGGCGGTACCGCCCCTCTGGGGGCGGTGGAAAGATCTGGGGGGNCGCCAGCCTGCAAAAGTTTGGGAACCACTGGTCTAAAGCATGCATTTTTCTACTGGTACATGACATCATGCTAGGTTACATGGAAAAGGAAATGCAACAGCATGTATAAGGAGTTACTATATGAACCAAGTTTACCTAGCCTGAGAACTGCAATTTAACAGCTAGTTGTTTTTATGCAAGAAAATGCACCGTGTCACACAGGAAAACTTTTTCGACATTCTCTCTGAGAAGAAGATTCCTTTGATGGAATCGCCTGCTCAGAGCCTACAACTGAGAATGTATTAAGATTTTAAATGAAAGATCTAAGGCAACGAAACCGAGAAATGACAATGAACTGTGGAAGAATTTTAAAGGGAATGGAAGGAAGTATCTGTCAATGAATGTATGGTTTTAATTCACTCTCATAACAAGAGTTGCTAAGATGTGATTGAAAATAAATGGCTACATACCAAGTGCTAACAAACTTGTTCATTATCTTTAATTTTCATATACTGTATCAATGAAATTAGTAGGATTATTTTTATCGTTCTGGTCGTATCGATCACCTATTTTTCACATGTGTTATAGAATTAGTACTACCACTTTTTCGAACTCTTTTGAGCAAACTCGATATCATGAACATATTTGGTTTATATTGATAGCTTACGAGTATTTCCCTATTGTTACAGATTCTATTACGTGTTTGAAGTAAGAGTTGCATTAGATTTCGAGTTTTTTTCATTAGCTATCTGATCATTTTACTCGGCACTCTAAAACAATTGCTCTGATACAGAAAGTAAAATTTTTCAAAATCATGCGGGCTGGTAGCAGTTATGTTTGCGAGACGTTTCGTTTTAGCGTGCTCTTTGCCTCCAGGGCTCTTGAGAACGCGGCAAAACCTGTAATAGTTAAAATTACCATTGACCAGATGAATTTCCCCTCTGCCTGCCCATAATCTGCCAAATAGCTATCTCTAAGCCACACGCATGCGTTCTTCTGTTTCAATCTTGCAGAACTGTACTGTGGAAGCACTGTCGCTCGAGGAAATAGCCCCCAGCTCGGATATCGCACTTCGCCAAGGAAAGAACTGCGCCCCGGGTTGTAGGGCCGGAGACCTTCTGACGAAGAGACAAGCACGCTGACACTTGGGCTACGAAGCCTTTCGCGGCTCTAACCGTCCTGTTCACTTGCAGACCCATGCTTTCATCTGGAGCATTCCGTATCAAACTTTTTGCTTTGACTTTTTTCTTCTGACCCCGACACACACACTCAGTTAATTGGCCCAGATTTATTTAACGAAAAAAAGGGCCGAGATTTGGTCACCATCATGAAAGGCGTTTCTCGTGGGAATGACTCGCATATTCCATTACTTATTCCACCAAAGCTGATTTGGTGTTAAGAAATTGTGTAATCATGTTTTTAGAAGAATTACTGTTAAATTAAAGACTTCGCGTTTGCAAAGAGAGATGCTACAAAATCGATAAATCAATTTATAAACAGCAGTTCTTGTCACTAATGAGAGTCTGTATCTGTACCATGGCGATTTTGGTCCAGCAGCGATTAAGTTTTGTGTTTCTTCTTTTCTAGTGTTCATTGACGTGATCAAGTAGGAATTTAGACAGCAAAAATGCATGCATATCCGCTGCCTCGTAGTGCACTAAACGTGTATTAAGGGAACTACTTGGCAGAGCAGATAAAAGCTCATGATAGGCCCTCTCATTTCCTGAACAACAATCAGCACTATTTATATACGATGGCTTTTCTATGAAACGCCATAATTTTACTACCTTCTGAATCATTCTACAAAATGTTTGTGTTTGACCGAAACAATTGCTAACTAGAGATGAACCGTGAGGAGAATACGATGGCCGTGAAGAGAAAATGAGGTGCGCATATGATAAATTATATCTGACGTTGATCTAACGTACACGTATACTTATTTATACTGTTCACTCATATTCCCTCCCCGCTGAGTTTGAGTATATCCATTATTGAAACTACACTTTCATTAGATTCACTTTTTCAACCCCACACCAGGTTATCTCTGCTATGAACCCACGTGCCCTAATACAGTGCATATCGAGGGTGGCAACGGCGGAGCATTACATCCACAGCTAAATCAGTCTGTGATCATGTAGTGGGGTAGTTGATTCGAAACATGTAACTTATTTGGTCACATCTCTTCGGGAAATTTGAAATTTTCGTGTCATGTCATTTTCCATGTGCCGAAACAAACCGTCTGACGCATGTTTCACGTGCGTCAGACGTGGTCATGGCAGCACATCTTTACTTTCTCTCCTAGGTTGTCAGCCCTGAGGCGAGGGCGCTGCTGAGCCTATTTGGGGAGTAAGGCGAGGGCGCTGCTGCTGAGCCTATTTGGGGAGTAAGGCTAGGGCGCTGCTGCTGAGCCTATTTGGGGAGTAAGGCGAGGGCGCTGCTGCATGGTCTATTTGGGCCATGAGGCGGGGACGACGCCATTAGGCCTATTTGGGCTCTGACAATGCCTGCAGGCTCAGCGCTGCCTTGTCAGAGAATAGCCTTTGCTTGCCTCATATACTGATATGAATTAATATCGTTCTATAATGTGTGACATAAAACACCTATGTAGCGGTTGAGATAAATTTGATATCATTTTTAAATTAATCATTCTCTTTGTTTACTGATGTTGATGAAGAAACATTCATGCTCGTTCTGTACATATTTTGTTCTGCCGATCCGTTAACAATCTCATCATATGCATAATGAAATATTTTTTACATAACATTGTGATTTATTTTGCAAAATGTTATCGTGTTTACACAATTTATATTCACACAATGTACCTCAACAGTTTCATTAGGAAATATAAAAACAAGTATTTGAGGGTTTGATTCCAAACGATGAATTTTCCAAGTAACAAACGGTAGAACAAATATTTCACATACTAAAAATTAGTCTTCCAAAATAGATACTATATATTTGTGAGTGCAAAAATTGGAATCTGCAAATGCAAGCGTGTTCTCCAGGCTATGCTCTCCAACACGGGGGACATCGTCGACTGAAGAAGAGCTTTTTATAACATGAGAATTTGCACGGCCAGAGTGCGCCAGACACGTCGGCAGGACTCTGCCGAGGTTTCCAGTTGCGTGAAACGTCCAAGGCATTGGAGGGCTGAGAGCTCTCACTCTACGGCAAGGACACCGAATAAATAAGGGCAGCTGAACTTTGTGAGGAAAATATCGAACAACTAAAGTTCCTTCGATATATGTCAGAGCCTGAGAGAATCTAATATTGAAAAAAAAACATGCGTTCCTTATTATATGTACAATGTTGCCATTAAAGTGTGTATAAGTAGCAGTATTGGAATAGTAGGTTTTTTGGCTGTCAACCCAAATCATTCATTATGTAAGTCTAGCAAAAAATTATCGCAGTTTTTTCATTTTGATATTTGATATCTTGCAGCCCCTTGAGCTGCCACAAATAAGCCAAACCGTTTTTGCAGACCTGAACTCTCCACAGAACGTGTGCAGCAGGTCCTGAGGCAGAAGAAGCCTGCGTTGGTTACTTGTTCGGGTGCACAATGTACGTGCTAGAAGCTACAGCATACTAGCAAGGAATACCCTACAGCTATAACCGTAAACACTGTCGCGTTCACTCTACTTCGTTGACCTTGCATCAACAGAGTCCCAAGTCTTCTATCCCCAAGGCAATGCCGTTCGCACGATACACTTCGTTTCTTTCCATGTTGGTTTTCAACCAAACGGATATCATTCTTTCGTATCCCCTTGCATGCTGCTAACATACCACGTAAAGAGGATGCTCCTAATATCACAGATGTCTTTACCTCGGGATGACTAGTTTCTTGCAGTCAGGCCATGCCATTGAGAACATACGTAGGAGATATCGCTGATGATTATTTAAAAAAACTAACGTTACGTATCATACAATTTTTCTCGCATCCTTCTCCTGATAAATTAAGAAAGTTCAAACATTTTCTTGGTTACTTTGTAATTATATAAACAGACGCACCGAAACTATAATTAGTAAATTTATAATACAGATGGTGGAGTTCATGAGTGATTTGAGCGTAGCTGTGATTGTGCAGCATACGAGACGTTTCTTCGGTATCAGTATTATTGCCCCCCATTCATTAAAGAAACGCTTCAACATGTTACCTTTACTGACTATACAGTGTATCCCAAAAAAACGATACCGACTTTTCATGGGCTGTAATTCAGAAACTATCATACTTTCAAAAAATTGGAAAGTCACACCCTCTTTCTTAACATTTGTTCCATTTCTGTGCGAAATTTCAGAAGAATTGATCTTACCGCTTTCTTTTAAGCAGATTTTCAGTGACCGATACTGAAAACCTGTATGCGCACTTTTGTTAAACTTCGAATTTTATGGTATTAAAAACATCTTTTTAATAACTTTCAACCGTTTATTAAATCAAAAATGCCCCTAAAATAAAGCAATCAAAATGTTCCTCCTATTATTCGTAGTCTTCGGTGTGTCCTCCGTTTCTCTAAACACACAGTCGCATTCGCCTCTTCATTCCCGCCCTCACTCGTCTAACGAGAACATCATCTCCTTGCAGTAAATTGGCCTCACTTTTAATTCTTTGCTTGAGTTCGTCGGTATCGTGTAGTGGAGAGCTGTA
>VOMN01117255.1:0-23182 GCA_014899125.1 Orchestia grillus
CACCAGCAGCTACCACAATGCACCAGCAGCCACCACAATGCACCAGCAGCTACCACACAGCACCAGCAGCACCACACAGCACCAGCAGCCACCACACAGCACCAGCAGCACCACACAGCCCACACAGCCCAAGATGAAAGGCCTGCCCCAGGCCAAGTCATCAGGCCTCTCAGTCCCCCACTTCTCCCTCCTGACCGGTCACCCTCCTGAGCATGTCAGGACTTCTGGACCTCTGTTCTAACTATTTTACTCTCTTACAATGATTCGTGTAACTCGTTTAAGGTTTCCAGGAACAATTAAGGGTCTTTTGATGGGAAAGTTGGTTTCTGTTAAGTTTTGTATGGCAACGAAGTGTTACTCGATCGCATGGGCACCGTAACTTCGAAACTTGAAAGTGTCAAAATTGAAAGATGTGTATAAGTATGTGTTTCTTTAAATACTAACGTTTGCTTCCAGACTTAAGTTATGCCTATGTTGTTACCATAACGTATCAAACTTTCCGTACAAAACTCTCAGAAATATATTCACAGGAAGTTAAGAAATCGTTATTTTTATTCCTAAGGAATTACCGCCGGTCGGAGTGTCCTCACAGGCCCTTCACGAACCGAGTCCGTGTGACCCCGCGTCCGTATTTAGTCGCCGTGTAGTTTTTTGCTAAGTTTGAGCAGTCCATACGGTGTATCAACTCTGTGTACGTCGCCAGCCGCTGGTAGAGACAATGCACGTGTATAAACGGCTTCCAAATTTTCAGAATTGGTTGCATACTCTGCGGCTTGGAATAGGTCATCCGAATTGTGTTTACTGCAGTTGGCTGTACACGAACAATAAGCAGCACCCGTATGTGTGCACAGGATGAGACTGCAAATAGCCTTTCACGGTAAATTAGGAGCATCTTTATGAAACGTGGGGTCCTTTGATCGAAGTAGTATTGAGCAGCGAACTCAATAGTGCGCATCCAACACACAGTGTCCGGCCGGAATGGATTTAGGGATCCTGTGACTTTCACTCCACAGCATCAAAGCTCAGGGAGGCGTTTCAAAAGGCCCTACCGATGGCTGCAGGCCTTACTAACATTCTTGTACAAATAACCTTGTAAAATGATGATTTTTACTAACATTCTTGTAGAGATAACCTTGTAAAAGGATGACTTATCTCATTTTTAAAGCTGTACGGGCCAAA
The DNA here is from genome assembly GCA_014899125.1 of Orchestia grillus. Lineage (NCBI taxonomy): Eukaryota > Metazoa > Arthropoda > Malacostraca > Amphipoda > Talitridae > Orchestia > Orchestia grillus. The sequence continues at coordinate 1,180 of VOMN01117255.1, forward strand.
CTATTTTCATTTTTAGCTCTGTAAGGACCAAGTTCGTTATGCAAATGGAATATTACGAGAGCAGTTGTTAAAATTCCCTGCGCTGGTGTGCCTGTTCTCCCGGATTTCGTACGAGACAGAAAAAATTTAAGACAAAATTGTTATTTTCAACGCCCTTCACAAATCAGAGTTGCCTTGCAGTGTTAATTAACGTTTGCAGTTTGGTTTCCTTCAATTAGTACGAATTTTCAAACATTCAGAAAGTTTGGAGGCATGTCGAAGTGCTGATGAACTCACGCAATTGTTTTACACGTAAAAACAGTTTCTTTTAGAAATTTTGGCAAACATCTTGAGCGGGAACCCGACGCATTTGTATGCATGAATAAAAAAAACAAAAATTGTGAGGGCAACGCTGCAGCCGGCCATTCCTAGCGTATTTTATTCGGTCACATCACAGCAAAGGGCATTTCTCATTCCATGGAATTTGTCCATCCTGGATGAATTATCTTCAACATACGGACAAAATTGCTTCATCCTGAGTTTATCAATTTCGAAACATAACTTGATCCTGAGTTCACCATTTTTCAAACGTTTCTGTATCATGTGTTTACCAGTTTCTGAAATGATAACATCCTGTGTTTACCATTTTCAAAACATTACCACATCCTCCGTTTACCAATTTTTGCGAAGTGCTGCATCCTGTGCGGGCCATTCTCAACACAACCTTAAAATCATTAGGGCAAGAGACACCTCCTCACCTCCCGCCAGCCCCACCTTAGCTGCAGACTCCAGTTTCTGCTTTAGTGTCGATGGGAAAATTCTGAATTGCTCTGTAGTTATTTTTTAGTAGTGATAGTGTACTGAAGCTTGCTTAGCTAAATCTTGAATATCTTGAAAATGTTTGGGCCTTTATGCCCTGGCCACACTGAGGTGCCGCCGTTATGTGTGCATGGTGTGCCTTCGCACATCTGCGAGCTGTTGAATGAGACCGTTTCCCTTCGCCGTCTGATGACAATATACATACGTAATTCGTATAAATCCACGTGCAACTTTTGCTGGATCTCACATTTAATTTTAATTATTCATAACTCATTTTAAGTTATGAAACCTTAGTTTAATCGGGCCAAATAATTCGTCGAAATGAAAATCGAGCCGGAAATCTCGGAAAACCGACGCAGCAACATAATCAGAACGCAAAATTTAGGGATCGAAGGTCCGGATTCAGCCGAAATGTTTCAGGTTGTTTAACCCTTTCACTCCCGTTGGGATAATGCGTCCCACAGATTTTGTGTGGGAGTTCTGAGGCACATTTGTGACGTAACAGTACTGAGGCACAGAACAAAGTCGAAAGGATTTACACTTTCACATTTGTCTGAGTTAGCACACAATTGTGCAGTACATACTGGCAGTCTTCAGTGCACTAAGGTTTTCCTTTAAGCCCGATTTGCTACGAGTGATATATCTTCACGTCTAAACAATATCCGGAGCATGAACATGCATTAGAGCCCAGAACAAAAAAGCTCGTCCAATACCCGAGACAAAACTACGTTGAACGCAGCCCAAACCATGCCTAAAACATGTGAACGAACATGCGCACGCTCTCATGAGAGTCCTACAGCGAGGCGCGGAGTGCACTTTCTCGGAAGCCGCTTAGCGATTTCACGAGAAAAGAAAAGCTTTGATCAGAGTCGACGAGGGTTTGCCAGACACTTTTCAAACGAGAGACTCCTCCAAAAACGGGGGACGTTGAGGCGATATCGAGGGGGACGATGCGGAGACACTGAGGACTTTTGGGTCCTTTGAGGAGAACAACGCCGTGTTGACACGGCAACAGCGCTGCGGTGAGTCTCACCGTTGCCTGTTGACAGATCAAACCCCGCCGCGAGGGGTAAAGGGGAAGGGGAGGTGGAGGCTTTAGGGTACGATGGCAATTAGGGGCAGAATAGGGGGAGGGGAGGGAAATGTAGTTGTGGACATGGAACACAGTAACAGCTGGAACAGACAGAACACAAGTCTCACAACACCAGGAACACACAGGACACAAGTTTACAACACCAGGACTACAAGGAACACACAGGTACACACAGAACACAAGTCCCACAACGCGTAGGACAAATGGCAGCTCAGACAAGGCGCTCGCTGAGGTCAAAAACACTTCTGCCGCCACGTGGAAAAGTCGTCGGTCGTACTTGATTAAGATGTAGACTATGGCAGCTAAGATGATGAACACGTATCTTGGCAACCAAACAAAAGCTTCGTGCTAAGAGTAAGCTAAGATACTACTAATTTTGTATCTTGGCTACCAAACAAAAGCTTCGTGCTAAGAGTAAGCTAAGATATTACTGATTTTGTATCTTGGCTACCAAACCAAAGCTTCGTGCTAAGTTGAGCTGAGACGCTATTGATATAGTATCTTAGGTATCAAACAAAAACATCGTAATAAAATTAATATCCATGTACCAGAGATATATTTTGAAGGGCACAATGGACATGGTTCCTCAGGTTCCTCAGGGAACATGAACAGGGCCTAAGATGGCAGCCAATGTTAAGCATTGGCTGCCAAAAGTGTCACTTTTCGGTAGCGCGACATCGTTGTAGCGCTGCACTGGTGTTGGTGTAGTGGTGAGGTGATGCAGTAGTCGTATGGTGCTGCAGCGGTAGTGCTGTAGTGGTGCAGTGCTGCTGCGGTAGTGCTGTAGTGGTGCAGTGCTGGAGTGGTGTAGTGAAGTGGTGCAGTGCTGCAGTGCTGCAGTGGTACTGCTGTAGTGGTGCAGTGCTGCAGAGAGGCTACCAAAGACTCACGCCCCGCAACTGAAGCGCCACTGCAACATTCCCTCAAATAAATACCCGAAATAATAAAAAATTAAGCCCCCAAAAACAACAACCAGCGCCGAGTGCGTTACAAACCACCACCCCCCGAACGCTCTGGAGTCGTTAGCAAATATTATCGCAGACTGAGTGAGGTCATAAAAGTATCTCAGATGCCGGACTGCCGTCCCAGTAACAAGCACAATGAAAAATGCGCACGAACAGTCATGAGAGAGGGCTGTATTGACTGTACATAATTTCTGCACAGTCCATGAGCGGGCTGTATTGACTGTACCTAATTTCTGCACAGTCCATGAGCGGGCTGTATTGACTGTACCTGATTACACCGTCCCACAAATACCTTTCTATCTTTTTGCTGGATTAAGCCCATAACTCTTCCTTTCTTTGCAACTGAACAAAACGAAAAAACTAATTTTAATCGTGAACTTTGCTTCTTTGGTCAGCTCAATGAATTTTCTATTCCGGTTTCCTTCATTTATTCAATTATAACACCAGTATAATAACGATAATTATTTGGCTTAATACCAGTGCAATACCAAAGTGCCACGCTAATAATCGTCATTTTCTAGCACTCTACGCAGGAAGGAGTTGGGGACTGGCACTTCATTGAAACGGCCACAAATCCTGTGTTGAGAGGCGTCATCTGAGCAGCAGGGGACTAAACAAAATTAAATTTATCTAGGATGAAGGTTACCTGTACAGCTGCGACCGCAGATGGGAATTGTCTGTACCACTAGGGGTGGGATACACTCTCTGTGTGCCTACACTCCCTGTCTCCACCACTAGGGGTGTGATACACTCTCTGCGTGCCTACACTCCCTGTCTCCACCACTAGGGGTGTACATACGTCATGAACCGGGTTTACCATGTCATTTCTCATTTGATTTTATTGACGCTGTGTTCAATGTAAATTAATAGTGGTAAATAAATGTTTCAACTATCCCAAAATACATAAAACGTTTCAAATATTACTAATGTTTCAAATGTTACAAATGTTTCAACTGTTATAAATGCTGCAAATGTTTCAAATGTTATGCTACGTGTGTGTACGCTTAGAGTGAATCATACAACATGGCAACAGGTGACACAATATGGCAACAGGTGACACAATATGGTAACAGGTCACACAACATGGCAACAGGTCACACACACAACATGGCAACAGGTGACAATATGACAACAGATGACACAACATGGAAACAGGTGACACAACATGACAGCAGGTGACACCACATGACAACAGGTGACACAGCATGGCAACAGGTGACACAACATGGCAACAGGGCACATATGTATCACAAGTGATCACACAAATAACCCCCACAACATTTCAACGTAACATCACAACACGTCAGCACCACAGCCTCGCCGGCCTCTCGCGGCCGCTGACGGCCTCCCAATTTTTCGTTGTCTTCCGTTGGCATCCGTGCATGTCCCTCCCCCCCTCCCCCCCACAGACACTTTTTAATGCACGTGAGTGTGTCCAGAAATACGTGTAAAGACATAAGTGTGCGCATAAATGAGATGTGTCGCGTGCACGTAGTGCACGCTAGTGTATACCCAAGACCTAGCACGCACCACCATTAGACACACACACACGTAAAAATATGAGTCCGTATTTATGATACCGAGTGTTCCTAACGCACGCGAGTGTACCTAATAAATACGTCACCAACTGCAGACACTCTCGTCATCACACGCGCGTGTAGTTATGATACCGAGTGTTCCTAATGCACGCGAGTGTCCCTCGCATAAGAGCGTTTCTCCAACGGTTACACACCTGTCCAGCCCCCTGCACTTACAGGCCTTCTGTTGACGCTCTAAATTTTCAATGGCGCAGGTACATTTTGAAAATTAATCTCACGAAAAAAGCACTATAAAAGGCAGAATGTAGTACATACTGCTAGTCTCCATGACTCCCAAACAAGGCTTATGACCCCGTTGTGGGTCATGAGTCATGACTCGCAGTTTGGGAACTACTCTCATATAAAAAATTATTACACCACTAAAATTTACCGCCCCACTGCCTGCGCGGAGGCTGGCCGGTACCGAGAGGTGTAAGAGCCACCGCTTGGCGGACGCTGATTTTGCAAGGCCAGCACAGCCCTTGGCTCGATGAATCGATGCGGCAACCGAGCTGTGATGGCCAAAACTGAACACAACGAACTGCTATGAAAGCGACGGCTATGACGCAAGGGGTGAGAGACAGATCTGCACTGAACAGTCCTCACGAAATGAACTTTTTCAGTGTGTGTCCATTTAAGAGACACTTGAGCAAGTGGCTGATCTGGCACGCCACGCAGCCCACCTTTGAACTGCACGTAGCATCATATCTGATATCCCTAAAATTATTTAAACATTCTATCAGAACTTGAAAGAATTTCTTTTAACATTAATAAAACTCGTGCAGTTAAGGGTTCTGGGCTTAGAACTCGGACGCAGTAGCCTGGGCTCAAGAGGAGAAAGCCGCCTCGTCCATGCAGTACCGCGTAATAACACAGGTAAGGGGAGCCCCATTAGCTCGCCGAATAATTTGATGTCAGCAGAAAGTTCGCAGGCAGAGGATAAGCACCGGGCTGGAGCTGACAGAGCTGTAATACAGGCGCGTGCCCGGCAGCGAGGCTGTCACACCCCCTTCATGCCCGTACAATTCCCCCTTTGAAGAGGGTATAGTTTTCTAAGAAATTATTCCGAGTTATTATATATTTGTTGCAAGCTTTCAAGCAGTCAAACACTGCTCGTCAAACACTTCAGAGGCAGGAGATTTATCAGCGCCGGGCATACCAGCATGAAAGCGGTATCCTATTTACGAAAACGGAAAATTTTAAATATAATCATCTTCTAAATTATCAGAGAATGCGAACATAAGGTTCTGGAAATTGAATGCGTCTGGTGATCGAATTTTGATGGGAAAAGGAAACGAACGCTTTTAACACGTTGACTCCGAAGTGGGTCATATATGGTACACGCGATCATCTAACCTAACCTAATGTAACCAAAGCACTATCATGTATAAATACCAATTTTTGAGTTTTCTTCAAATTTGTGTTCATCAATCGAATAAGCTAGTTCTGATTAGAAAGAAAATTATTAGAGTAACCAAATTTGTGAAACCAAAATCCTTCATTTTTAAATTCACAGTAGAGATATTTGTCGGCATGTAATTTTACCTGTGTGGAGAATCGGAGTCAACGTGTTAAAATCAAACAGGTGTAGATTAGTATACTTGTCGACTCAATACTGCGCAGAATTGCAGCCATTATTCGTGCTCGTGGAAGCCCTACACCTTATCAGAAGAAGGTGACTAATTTTTTGTCCGTAGAGCTTATTAAAATAGCGGAGATTCTTGAGGCGCGTATTCGTGATACGAGTATAGAAATGGTGGTGCAGGCTCTAGAACACGCCAATTTTCGTTGCATTTAATTCAGGCCTCTTAACTAACTCCAGGCCACATAGCGAGCGTTCAGACGCATTCCAGATGTAACTAATTTTACGAGTACAGATGATCGCTAGAACATTCTTTTTATTCATCTGAGAATTATCATCCATGTTTTCTTGAGGCTTTTATTTACGAAATCTTTAGGCTTTTTATGCTTTATTTTGAAGCGTTGTGTCTTAAGGCTTTGGGATAGGAGATTTTACTTTGGAAAATGTTCATTGTACTGCCGCCACGAGTCCGATTTACTGTCGTTATCGACAGCACACGACCGGAGTTCACTACGCTCTCCAAACAGAGGCGGGGGTAAAAATGTAACCTATAGCACTTCAGTCATTTCTCATGGTCAGCACGTGCATAGATGTTAGTTCGTGTGAATGCAATCCTGTGTGATGATTACGGGCAAATTATTTATAATACAAACGCGATACACTAGCATCTTACTTCTCTTCAAACTCTAAACAGCCCTTGCCAAGAATATAAAAAATAAAAAAGTGAAATAAAATATACGGTATGAAGACTAAGACACTCTGCCGTTCCCATCATACGTTAGCGCAACCGCAAAAGGTGTATGAAGGATTGAAAAATGGCGTAGGAACGAGTCGAGTGGACCATTCTTGGGCCACTGCCCAAGCCGTAACTACCCATGTCCCATACCGTAACTACCCATGTCCCATGCCGTAACTACCCATGTCCCATGCCGTAACTACCCATGTCCCATGCCGTAACTACCCATACCCCATGCCGTAACTACCCATGCCCCATGTCATTGGCATATGCGAATGATAGATTTTGCCGCAATTACCAATAGCCGTAACTTCATTACGTCTAATGCATGACCTAGCGTGAAAACTCAGGTGTTAGGATAAATTGCATCGCACGTTTCTATCTTCAAATCTGCACAAGCTTTTTCAATTGTAATCATAAGATTCATCTTTGGTGAACACATANTAGTGCTTAAGAACACGTATAGAGGTCCAGGTTGAATTCCTCAACATAAGAGACGCCGCGCAAAGACTGTCTATACTACGGATCGTTTCAAGAACATAACCGATATAATTACAATCGTTGAGGTTATATCGATGTAACCATAACATATTTTTCATCGAGGTACACTCAGTGTAACCAGAAAATAACATGTGTCGAGTCACATCAACATCACTTCAACCTAACCTATTTCGAGGTACAATCAATATCACCTCGACATAACTGGTATCGCGGCACAATCGCTGTGACCTTAACATAACCTGTATCGCGGCACAATCGCTGTGACCTCAACATAACCTGTATCGCGGCACAATCGCTGTGACCGCGACGTATCCAGAATACGTACAATCTCGGAGTGACAGCCCCGACATGGCGGCTACACAGGGCATGAAGCTCAGGAAATTATAGGAACTTCACACACCAGGTCACGAGGCCCCGGACTCGTGCCTGAAGCAGAGGCAGGCGTAGAGGGCCTCCGAATGCTCGACACCCTCACATCAGAATTTAGTCGTCAGCAAATGCAAGTTACTAGCGTGAAGTTTCGCCTGCAAGGCCTATTGTATCGGGGGAGCAAAGAATCTATTGATATCTGAGCAAAATTTAACGACGCCACGAACAGTGCGTAGAGCGTATTTCACACTTGTGTGAATTAGTCGTGCGGAGATTTTCTCAGAATCCCTTCATAAAGAATGAAGAAAGGTCTCTCATTTTTGTTACATAAGGGTGTAAATTTCTCCTGAAGTTCACAGGAACCCACCCCACTATGGCCCCATATCGCAAAAGCAGTCAGGCAACAATCTGGAAACGGACTCAAAACCTCTGAACATCCCAGCACGGAAAGCTGGTGACTGTGTAACGCTCAGTCATTCTGGAACGCAAACCCGGGACTTCGTAATGACGATGGTCCAGCTTAGAAATGTAACCAAGGGGAAGATCACAGTAATAATACAGATGTCATGAGTCGTTCCCTTCGCCTGGACTACAGAGTGGACAGCTAATGCCAAATGTGGCTTATGCACTTCTCGGAAGTGTAGATGCAGCGCCTTGTTTCCGTGCCAAATTGAGGGCTGAGGTGCGAGTCAAATGGGGACCACGTCATGTAGGTCTTTTTTAATATTACGTCACGGCAAAGAAAATTCTACGAAGAAATATAGCGTGAAGATATCGCTTCCCAAACGCCGAATTCTTCAAACAGTGAACAGTGTCGCCAGAGGTAATCCTCATCTTGCACTCACGAATCAAGAAAATGTACGATAAAAAAGAAAAGATATATATGCCGACGGAAAGTAGCCGAACTAAATGTAGCACAACAAGTGTTAGAGTCGAGTAATATCATGTACGTGCCCAAGCCACAACACGCTAATGGGTGACGACGGTAGTAAGCCACACAGGAACACACCTGAACACACGCAGACCAGCAGTAATACACAACACACCCGGCTGCCCACACAACTACCAATACACAACTCACACAACCCACAACACACAGAAGCAACAACTCAAAACACACGCCACTGCACACTCAACTAACAACACTCAACGCATATAACTCACACAGCAACACCACACAGCAGCACCACACAGCAACACCACACAGCTCACATGACCCACATAGCAACACCACACAGGACTCAAGACCTACCCAGCAACAGCACACAGCCCACACAACACAACACGCCCCAGCAACAGCACACAGCCCACACAACACAAACCAGCAGCAGCACACAGCGCTAACGACACACAAGCAGGGGAGCCCTGTACAGCCTCCCCAGCGCGCGGCCACAAAGCAGGCACGGCAGGGCAGCCTGGGGCGCAGGTCTAGCAGCGATTTTATTTAGTGAGGTGGCTTCTTAAGTCCGTTCCGCGCCATATAAGCTGCCGGCACCACCGCCTCACCTCACCGACATTGTGCCGGACCGTCCGCACATGTGTTTTGTGCCGCGCTGTGCCGTACGCCTTGTGTTTTGTGCCGCGCTGTGCCGTACGCCTTGTGTTTTGTGCCGTGCCTTGCGTGTTGTGCCGTGTCGTATTCGTCTGCCTCGTGTTGTGTACCGCGTCGTGTTGCACGCCTGGTGTTTTGTGCTGGGTGGTGTTCCCTTCAGTGGCCCGGCTTCTGAATGCGTGTTGTATTTTGAGCACAAGTTGAGCGTAGTGTACGCGGGGTGAGTTGAACACACGCAATATGCTGCGGTACAACGCACCTCAGTACAGTGCAGCACAGTACACACACGTCCACGTTGTCGCACTGCCCAAGTCCGCACAGTACTCAACACGCACACACACGGTGTCGCCGGAAAGTGTAACCGGAATTGAACCGTTTAAGGAGTCTTTGTCACCTATCGAATAATTTGATTTCAATGCTTATAACGAACTGTATCAATTGATTCATTTTCATTTATTTCTTAGTTGTACGGTCATCAATGCAATATTTAATCGTACGGTATTTAATAAATACTTGATGAACGGTCACTATGCAGAAACACCTTTTTCAGGAACCTAAATGTGTGCTGGCCCTCATGTCACCATCTCAAGGCGCCCGCCCAATTAATCATGAGACGTCTTGGTCTCCTACACAAAGATGTGCAGCACAAACTCCATTGTATGTGTTTTATTAATACATTCAAATACACCCATTACAGACTGATACTTTCGCTTCAAAGAAGCTAAATAATCTTCAGTTCAAGAAATCAGTCGTAATTACGCAATTACAAATTCTAATTTCACAAAGACAAATTGTAATTTCACGACGACCAATTCTCATTTCACAAAGACCCATACTTTCATGAAATTAACTTTGATATCACATCGACCAATCTTACTTCATAAAGACCAATAATTCTGATTTGATAGTGAACAACTCTTCTTGTTAGAGTTTTAGTGCCAATACCATGCGAGATGAACTAAGTTTTAATTTTGAATACGAATTCATGAAAGGAAACAACCAAACATCGGACACAATCGAACGCGTTCTCACGAGAGGAAAGAATGATGGTCGAGCTATTTCCTGTGCGATCAGAAGTAAGCACAGCTAACTCCATACATTTGGCTCGGCAGGTGCTCCGGTCGTCAGTCACCGGCACAGCGGCCGTTGTCAGGGCGTGCGGTGTGACGAAAAGAGGTATAACATGATGGATCGTTCGATACAAGATGCGGCCACTGTGTAATGTCCAAGTTACGGTCATAAAAAGATTGGCAGCCCAACCGCTTCCGCTCCCACAAAAATACAGCAGCAGTAACAAGACAAGCAACAGCAACAAGACCAGTAACAGCAACAAGACCAGCAACAGCAACAAGACCAGCAACAGCAACAAGACAAGCAACAGCAACAAGACAAGCAACAGCAACAAGACCAGTAACAGCAACAAGACAAGCAACAGCAACAAGACCAGCAACAGCAACAAGACAAGCAACAGCAACAAGACCAGCAACAGCAACAAGACCAGCAACAGCAACAAGACCAGCAACAGCAACAAGACCAGCAACAGCAACAAGACCAGCAACAGCAACAAGACCAGCAACAGCAACAAGACCAGCAACAGCAACAAGACCAGCAACAGCAACAAGACCAGCTACACCTTGAATACCTTGAAAATGTTTGGGCCTTTACGCCCTGGCCACACTGGGGTGCCGCCGCTTTGTGTGCATGGTGTGCCTACGCATATCTGCGAACTGTTGAATGAGACCGTTTCCCTCCGCCGTCTGATGATGATAATGAGGCAAGGGATGCCTATCGGGGATAGTTTGTTGAAAGTTATCCAGCTTCTTCTCCAAGACGTCCAGGAAACCATCGAATTCTATCAGATCTTTTGACAGAGAGTTGAAGAGTCTCGGTCCCATTACGGAGAAAGAGTGTTCATGCACAACAGCGATAAGACCAGCAACAATAGTAGCAACAACGTCAGCAATAGCAGCAGCATTAGCAACAACAACAACGGGAGCGCTAACAGCAACCAGATAGCATCACTTTCTCTAGAGCGACACAAACACATTGTGGTACGTGGCATGGAACACACACGCACACACCCTCGTGTGCACGGCATGATGCACACATGTGTTGCCTGCACTAACACAAGCTGCGTGCAGGCAACACATGGTGCTGCCCACTAGCTCACGCGCTACATCAAGAGGCTGAAAGAAATGCAAAAAGATTCTTGGGTGCCCTTCAACATAAATTAGTCATGTTAATTGATTTTAAGTATTTTTTTTGATTAATTCGTTTAATTGTTCATAATTTCTTACAAACTATAACCCAGATACATTATTATTAATTATTAATTGATGACCCATGATTATTAAGTTAATCAATATAAAAGATCATTTGGGAATACGTACATTTGTCACTCAAGGAGTGAAACAAACAAAGCATGACGACTTAAGTCGAGACTTTTTTGTCAGTTTGGACACAGAATGGAACTGGGCCACTCATCCCAGCGGGGCTAACCTTAGAATAAATGAGTGAACTTAGCCCAAATAGAGCAGCAGGCTGCACGGAATACCCAGCCACATAAGGTAATCCACCCACAGGCCGGTCTGGCAGGACACAGCTCAGCTCACCCCGCCAACAGCGAACCAAAGACGGCACATAATAAACGGAGGCCAGCCGTCCCCTGGGCCGCCTCGAAACAGTCCCACTGCCCATCGCAGGGTCCTTCCAAGCCTCGCTCACTCAGCCAAAACTCGACGTAATCTTGAAAATCTTGAAAATGTTTGGGCCTCTATGCCCTGGCCACACTGGAGTGCCGCCGGTTTGTGCGCATGGTGTCCCTTCGCATATCCGCAAGCTCTTGAATGATACCGTTTCCCTCTGCCGTCTAATGTATTGGTAGCTGTGAGAGAAGTAGATGTGAAGACCAACACTACGTCAGTAACGCTGGGTGTGGTGGGGAGGAGGGTAGGGAGGAGAGGGAAGGGGATTGTGGGAGACAGAACAGTGTGGTTTACGCAGTTGTCCTCTGGGCGGTGTGGTGGTAGTGGGGTGGTTTGGTTGCTATAGTGGTGGTCATTTAGTTATGGTTGTAGAGGTGGTGGGGATTTGGGTTGTACTTATGAATTGGTGTTTTGTGGTGGTAGTAGAGGTATTTTCGGCAGTGGGGGTTCTTACGGTGGTGGGGATCGGATCGTAGCGGTAGTGGTAGCGTGGTGGTGGTAGGGAGTTGGTTACATGCTGTAGTAATGGTTAATGGTACTGCTGGTGGCCAGAGAAGAGGAACAGCTGTTGTGGTGCCGCACGCGTCGGATATCAAAATTTCGAACATTGAAGTCTTCATCTTACGCTGTCCCTGAGATCGATCGTGGGTTTGTGTTGTTGGGGGGATGAACATGTGTTAGTGTTGTTGAGGGGATCAACATGTGTTAGTGTTGGTGCGGGATCAACATGTGTTAGTGCTGTTGAGGGGATAAACATATGTTATTGGTTGTTGAGGGGATCAGCATTCGTAGAACCGTCCTGAAATTGTGAGCACCGATTTCATAATTTCATAAGATATATACATCTCCCAACGAGTTTTGCAAACTTGTAGTCGCTTCAGAAGGCTCCTTATACCAGATTTGAAAATTGTAGAAATTATTTTCTTTCGTATTTGGAATGAACAAATGGGAAGGCAAGCAACCATGCAAGCCTGAAATTTTTTATCATATTAATATTTAAACTAGTTCAATTTGCCCTGAACATATTTCGTGTGCAACTCACTCCAACACAGAAATACAGACCCTGTGTTAACAGTAAAACATTTACATATTCGGTATTATTACCGTCGGTATTATTACCGTCGGTATTATTACCGTCGGTATTATTACCGGTATTATTACCGTCGAGTGTTCTAGAGGCTGGTCCCAGCACTGACGCTAGCTGGACCGATGGGTCTTTATGACCCATCGGCCATAAATGACTAATATGAAATTCAAAAATGGTTGTATCGTCAAGTTACTGCTATCGACTTCCTGCATCAGTCAATTAGAGAGTGAATTAGAATAAACTTTTTTGGTTGGTAATGGTCATTTGAAATTTGAGAATGGGCCATTTTGCTCCATCCTTCTTTTCATTGCCAGCGAATTGAGTGGCAGGCAGCGCCGGGATGGCGCGTGTGGGTGTCTTGGGACGGAAGGAAATGACCAGCGCTAAGAATAAAACGAGGAGGAGCAAATGGAGAAGAAACGGAAATACCTCTTACTGCTCATTTAAAAAAAAATCCTTCCCATAACTCAGTATCGAACTAAGAAGTTAATATTGGCAAGAAGCGAAGAAAGTCTGTAAAACTGTTCAACGTTCTGTTTCTGGGGCAGTTGCTCTGAACTGTGCTCACTGAACGGCATCTGTGTCGGTCGAATGTTTCCCTCAAACAGTAGAGGTGTTCAATCAGTATTCCTATTGAACAACAGAGGTGTTCAACCAATGTTCCTATTGAACAAGAGGTGTCCATCCAATGTTCCTATTGAACAACAGAGGTGTTCAACCAATATTCCCATTGAACAACGGAGGTGTTCAACCAATGTTCCTGTTGAACAACGGAGGTGTTCAACCAATGTTCCCGTTGAACAGCAAATTTTTCATTGAATGTTTCTGTTGAACAGCAAAAGTGTTCGCAGCAGCATCATCTCGCGCAGAATACTGAAGCGCTGCTACCTAAGGGATCTGCTTCAATACTGAACAAGCATCTGCTGAACACTGAGCAACAATGTCGCTTTAACACTACACTGCTTCGATACTGAACAAGTTTACATGAACGACCTTCACACCGAATTGAGCTGCAGCTCAGGCCTCCCGGTGTGGTCAGCGCCCTGTGCGGGGTCCTAATAAAGGAATATATACATATGTACAATGGAAGAAAGAATTTACAGCAGGTTATCTTAAATATGGGGGTGAAGGCACACTTTTGTGTCTGCACTCTGGAGGAAAGCTGCACACTGCAGGAAGGCTGCACACTGCGGGAAGACTGCACACTGCAGGAAGGCTGCACACTGCAGGAGGGCTGCCGCTTTATCAGAACTCGGCCCGAAAAACGTTCATTTTCTCCGATGCCTTCCGGAGCGCGAAGAGATGATTTTGACGCCCGTAACCTTTGTGTTGTGTACGTGTGTTGTGTAGGTGGGCTGTTGTGCACATCTGGAGTGTGTGCTACTGTGTACATCTGCTGTGAAGGAGAGCTGTTGTGTACATCTGGAATGCAGATACGTTGCTGTGTACATCTTCATTTTGTGAGCTGTTGTATGCATTTGCAGCATGTGTGCTGCGCAGGTGCGAAGTGTTTGAATACTCGATACAACTAATTCTTCTCTGCACTAGCAACGTACTATACCTTCATGATAATTGTGCCCCCATTGAAAAAAGAAGACATTTCACTTGTATTCCCATCGGATTGCCACGCTTGTTGAGTGTTCAGAGCTTTGAGATAACAGACAGGGCTCCTGGGTGCAGTGAGGAATGTGGGATTTAATCTTCCTTTCCCGAGTGGAATATTCCGTAACCACCTCAAATACCCTTAGCCCCCACCCGGGATCGAACCCGGAACCTCTTCCCAAGAAGACAAGCGTGCTGCACACTGCTGTAATGCTGCACTGCAAGCAGCATAGTGCTGCTAGTAGAGGTTTCTGAGTAGAATTGTTTGCTGAGGGGAATTTACTCGGCACTGTGTGCACTTTTACCCACTACTGCATACAAATAATACACAGGGACACAGGCACACGGCGGCACGGACACACAGGGACACAGTCACACAGCACTGCAATAATCCCTCTATTCCCCGATCGTTAATCCGCCTCTCAAGCCACCCTAATTGCATTCCGCCGTATTGATGAGGAGAGCACGAGCTTTCAAGTCTGCTTTTGGTGTCATTCTTGAGCCCGGGGTTGTGGAACTGAACCTGGGGTTCTTGAACTGAACCTAGGGTTCTTGAACCGAACCTGGGGTTCTTGAACTAAACCTGGGTTGTTTTAACTAAGTCTGGGGTTCTTGAACTGAACCTGGGGTTCTTGAACTAAACCTGGGGTTCTTGAACTGAACCTGGGGTTCTTGAACTAAACCTGGGGTTTTTTAACTAAACCTGGGGTTCTTGAACTGAACCTGGGGTTTTTGAGCTAAACCTGGGGTTCTTGAACTGAATCTAGGATTCTGGAACTGTTATTAGGGTTTAGAACTGTTCCTAGAGCTCCCGTGCAGGAAGCTGATAAAAAAAGAAGACACCTCGAGGAGACAAAAGAGGCGATCTCAGCGTGACGTCACTGTGCCCGTTGAGCTGCTCTACCGCTTTGTCACGAGAACAGAAGGCACATTTTTGTGAAAGTGCTCGAATTGAACCAAGTTCTGTGCTAGAAATTATTGTGTAGAGCTAGGAAACTCTAACTCAGTAGTTTTTGTTCAAACAATGAATGCAGAGAAAACATGTAAGAACAGCCAATAAGAAAAGACGTAAGGGGCAGGGTTAGGGAGATTCAATGGAGGGAAATGGACCTCGGTGCTATGACCGAAGTCCATTCAGTCCATTTCAGATTCATGCCTGCGCATCACATTTTCCATAATACGTCAACACATTCGCGACCCCACGAAAGTTAGATATCGCAGTGACATGCCGTTATAATTGGGGACATTAATGAGCATTTAAATTGCAATTTTTCTAGCTGGTTTTACAAAGTGGACTCCCTTGTAGCCCACACATACTTAACGAAGACGCACATGTGCGTCAGAGGCATGAGCGAATGATTGCAATGAAACATAGTTAAGTCGTGGCAATGAACGTGTTAATACAAATTTCTTGCAACTAAGCCTAACGTACTGTGAAAATGAGCTAAAGAAGGAACAACTTTTAGAATCCACACAAAAAATGCAGCTCACTTAAAGCTAGCTATCCTTAGTTAAGCTTACCTAATGGAACAATCGATATCGTAAAACTAGAATAAGTTTTTAAATGGGGCACAACACTGTAAATTTGAGGATAAAGCTACGTTTGTACATATATTACAAAAACAGAGACATTACATGAAATAAAATTTTAGTAGAAAAATTAAATATGAAAGAGTTATTAGACAGTAAGAAATTTGGCTCACGGCACATCCCAATAATTTTACTGTAATTTCATGAACATTGGTAATTTAAATACTCGCTTCAAAACAGTATCATTTTCCAAAACGTTCAACAGTGTAAAGATCTCTCACATCTCTGATTCATCTTATCTTGTAAAAGATACAAATTAAAATATGGCACAAAATTCGCCTTGTTATTGTACCGTACACGAACACTGTTAAAACAATCACCACCATGAAGGATTACTCACCTTGCAATTTTTTCTCGGTTTCGTAAAACTTTTGGAGTTCAGAGAAGTATTTGTCTAGGATGAAGAGCTTGGACAGTCCCAAAGCAGCCATGTTCCGCTAGGGTTACGAGCCTATGGCACCCAGGCTCTCGGTCGGCTCAAACATCTCCGCCAAACACCACTCTGACAAACACTGGCCACGCATCTCACGTCAAACACTGGACAAACCGACGCCCCAATGCTCTAACGAAATGATGACAATCCTTCGCTTGAGGGTCTTATCACTTCATCGCGCCTCTAGTGTGGCTGACACGTGACGCAAGCACAGAGCGTGTTAGTGCCTCGAACAATCGAGTGTAGTCCCCGCTACATGGTCAAAACACTCCGGATGCACGATACACCAAACATGTGTTCTCTGCTTTCTATGTAAAGGCAAATTTCACTTAAGAATCACGTTGTCAAATAAGTCTTGCGTGTATCTTGTGAGATTCATCGGTTACATTTCGTTTCTACATTTCCACCGAGAATTCCATGGACTCGATTTCAGTGTTTCACTGAAAATTTCAAGTAGTCACACATACCCGTATCCAGTTTACAAAGTTTCTTCACTTCACTGAACAGCCGTATCACATTTTATGCAAATATAAAAACCTCCAGCTTATGTCACATCACAATAACGTTCAATACAATTGGGGAAACACAACACCTGATAAAAAATAATTTCCCGAGCAGAAACTACTTTATGTCTCACTTTCCAATTTTTTTCTCAGACCGATGAAAGATTTTTAAGGTAAGAACAATGAGTAAAAGTATGTTCAGATTGACAACTGAAATATATTAAAAATTATGTGGCACCACGAACGCAGTCGCAAAAACTAACAAAAACTGAAGTTATCGTACATGAATAATATGGCACTGGATTTGACACACCTGGTATACCTGAGAATGAAAAAAAAGTAAAGATGTTATTGAGAATCCGGCCGCACGTGTTCACCACGAACATGAACATTTCTTGAACACAATGCTAACCAACGATCTCTGATGATAACAAATGTCGTAAAAACTTCAACGCTGGCTAAGTAATGATCCGAGGTGATAAAAATAACATTCTGAGGACTGCACCGCATACTGGGTAATGATCCGAGGTGATTAAAAACAGAGATTCCTACTCAGAAAAGTGTACTGATTTTGTTTGATATCATTCTTTTACTTTACAGCTGCTAAAAATGGCTTCAGACGTAGCCAAAACGTTCAGTTTTACGAAATGACTGTAATAGTACAAATGTCTCTTAAAAGTATTGTCTTCGTGACAATTCTTATAGTAAGATTATCGATGGGTCTCCAACCTAACCTAATAAAACAGACGTTCTAGAGACTTCCACGTAAACTGAGATATGATCCGAAATGATACAAACAGCAATTTTGGAGACTTAAATGCATACTGAGTAGTAATCTGAGATGATGGAAAACAGACATTCTGAAACCTTTAAATCACACTGAATAATGATCCGAAATGACAAACAAATATTCTGGTGACTTCAACGCACACTGGGTAATGACTCAAAATGATAAAAACAGACATTCTGGAAACTTCAATGCTTATTAAGTAATGATCCATGATGATAAAAACATACATTCTAGAAACTTCAACGCTTATTAAGTAACGATCCATGATGATAAAAACAGACATTCTGGAGACTTCAACGCTTATTAAGTAATGATCCATGATGATAAAAATAGACATTCTGGAAACTTCAACCTACACTGAGTAACGATCTGAAATGATAACGAAAGATATTGCGGAAACTTCAACGCATACTGGGTATAGATATGAGATGATACAGAACAGATACTGGAGACTTCAATGCATAGTGAGTACTGATCCAAGATGATATAAATAGACATTCGGGAGACCAACGCACTTTGAGTAATGATAGGAGACGATGAAAAACAAACATTCTGAAAACTTCAACGCATATTGAGTAATGATCCATAAGGATAAAAACATATTTTGGATCCTTCAACACACACTGAGTAATGATCCGAAATGATGAAAACAGGTATTTTGGAGACTTCATTGCATACCGAGTAATGATTCAAAATGATATAAACAGACATTCTGGAGGCTTCAATGCACACTGAGTAGTAATCCGCAATGATAAAAAAATGGATATTCTGGAAACTTCAACGCATACTGAGTAATGATCTGAAACGATTAAAATAGACATTCTGAAAACTTCACTGCATACCGAGTGATGCTTTTTAATGAGTAAAACATATATCCTGGAGACTTCGAAGGAGCCCAAGTATAACATTTGACGTTGATTAACAGATATCTTAGGGAATTCAACGCAGGTAATGTAGTGATCTTTGATCTTCAAGACATACTTGAAGCTGACTGATAGTTAAGTAATGACCAGAGATGGTCAACGACTATCATGTGGATTTCTAAGCTCAAATGAGAGACACCCAATGTACCAGGATCACTTTTTTTATCGAGGATTTCTTGAAAACAATTTTAACGTTTACTAGAATTTTTACCCCGTAATTTTTCAATCGGAAGCTGCAGCAACATCTGGCAGGGGAGCCGTGAGAAACCTGTGTCTGAATGTCATCAGACTGCCTCAGGGAATACTTGCACCACACCTTTTGGCTTCATTTTTGGTGAACAGCATCAGTTCATTTTTGGTGAACAGCACCAATTCATTTTTGGTTAACAGCACCAATTCATTTTTGGTTAACAGCACCAATTCATTTTTTATGAAGAGCACCAACCGCTGGCAGAATCCTGAGCGCACTCAGAGGACTGCATCTGGAGTGCTGGGTGCCTCCCAAATTATCTGGCCGTGATGCACAACTGCACGGGCACACGAGACGTTAAGCCAGGGCCTAAAATACCTACGAACAGAGCAGCAGCTGTCAATTTGGCTCGTAGGCCTGCGTTAATGAAGACAGTTGAAGCTTAACAGGCTCCCAGCAATGTCGCTTACGGGTATACCACTGAAAGAATTCGTTCCTCTCTTACGTAAGGATTTGCTCGTGTGTCGACCCTCATATATTATCGGGGCTTAAAGAGAACCCTCATATACAAATATCAAAATACCGAGAGCCATTAATCCGAGCATAGAAAGAGAGCAAACATGAAGAAAGCACGTCTAACTTCAAAACACAGAAGTGTCTCCGAATTCAAACTTACCCTTGCCATGGAACAACTTAACTAAGGACCGACCCGACGGAAGGAGCGTGTACCCATACTCCGCACACCGCGACCAGCGTGTTAAGACCAGAAAGGTATTTACGATCTTTGCCCTTTACAGCCCGGTGTATCAAATTCGACATGCTTAATGCAATTGTTTTCACGAATGCTGCGCGATGGTTTAAGTCCACCAACAGGAAATAGTGTCCTACTGTTTTTATTTCTTCTACTCGATGTAGCATTAATGTGCGTTCGAGAAGAAATGTGTGTTATATGCAACAATGTTTCTTCACTGGAAAATAATTTTGATATTGAAAAATTGATGCTTCATATCTCCCATGAAGCACAGTTGAAAAACTTTGAAAAATTTACTCAGAGGAGGGATTTAATACTGTTTCCTTTCGGAACTATGAACTTCATTTTCACGAAACCGAGCCCACTAGTTTTTCCCCTCACTCGCATCACACTTAAGTTATACTTCTCCCCCAACTTGAATTATACTTCTCCCCTCACTTGCATTATACTTCTCCCTTCACTTGCATTATAATTTTCCCCCCACTTGCATTATACTTCTCCCTTCACTTGCATTATACTTCTCCCCCCATTTGCATTATACTTCGCCCTTCACTTGCATTATACTTCTCCCCCCACTTGCATTATACTTCTCCCCCCACTTGCATTATACTTCTTCCCTTACTTGCATTACACTTGATTTGCAAACTTCACGCGAACCGTTCAACCATCAAAAGCCGCTGGTTGACAAAAACGTGCAGCGTAAAGCATTTTGCTCACAGGGTCAGGGTCCCCTGCAACAGCTGAACTCATACGGTCAAATTCCAGGCATGATTAGCTGTATTTTCAGTACCTAAGATGAAACGAATACCCAATTTCGGAGTACTTTAAAAAGTCTGTTGCTCGACGCTACTGAAATGAGGGTAAATCTAGGCCCCTGATACTCGCATTTGATTTCTACCGCTGAGTCCAGCTCACCAGCTGTTCCAAACCGCGGCCACAAATTGAACCCTAGTGGCATTTTAGGCACCAAAATTGCCTGTGCGAAGGTGAGAAACTTTTCAACCAATATCAAGCTGGGAGTTTTCATGATAGAAGCTCAGAAAATACATGAAAAACACATCATCCAGTGAAACTATGTTTTTTAAATAATGAGAATGTGAAATAGGAATGAAAAAATCACCAGTTAAATTTATCTCTAATATCAAGAATAAAATTGGAGAAACTCTGTCCACATAATATCGATGAACACCTTTTGCTCCTTGTTTCGTTCGTTCAATTTGGTCACACAGCGGCGGTGATAGTCTGAACAGCGTCATATTTACCCACAATTGCAACTGATGCCTCGAACCTTTAAACTATGCAGGGATTCCCGCCTTACATTAAAGAATAATTCCCTAGTTGGTCAAAAAATTCGAGCCCTGCCACCACAACGGCCGCAGCTCTACGCCCACGGTACCAAAGCGTATGAAAAACTCGGCAAATTTTCCCTGCAAATTGGGGTATTTTTCTTCGTCCCGATGCAACTGACATTTTGATGGTGGAGATTTACTCCATAACATCATAGAGGGCAACGGACGTTGCCCACCAGCAGAGCCTTTGCAGAACGGCGATGGTTCTACTGACAGGGTTACTAGAATGAGACCTTTTATTACGACATGTGTAGGTCATTAGCACGCTTACTAGTTGATCAGTTACTAGTAACGACTTAATCTAGAGCACGCTTACTAGTTGACCAGTAACTAGTAGCGACTTGATCTAGAGCACGCTTACTAGTTGACCAACAACAAAGCATGAATGCTGAAACGACAACCAGAGAATTCGGGGATTGCCCATCGTTTTGCAGGCTTGTAGTAAATTGCATGGCGTTCGAAGAATTTATTCTTATCATTTCGATTCAATAACCGACCACTACACTCATTCAGAAAGCATATGGCAGAAGCTAATCCCTTGTGGTACGGATGAAGCCACTACCCATTTCCGGGTTGTTTCATGACTGAATGGATACTGCAGATGCACCCATGTCAGAACCCCCCAAACAGACGCTACCTTGAGATTGATAGACGCAAATTTGCCGCGGAAATGAAGCTTCCGGACAACTGTCCTGAAACTTTGCTGTTACATCATAATTGAAACCAGAAAAGTTTCAATTCTGCGACATCTTTCTTTAATATCTGGAGATGGCACCAGGGCCGAGAAGGTTCGTTTTGAGATCACTGATGCGCACTGACTAGGATAATGGTCCCATCGGACGGACGGGCCAAATCTCATGGGTCACGGACCCATTACCAGCACGGGCCACGGACCCATTACCAGCAC